>AYEL01069235.1:0-19617 GCA_000484575.1 Olivierus martensii
CGATCCCCTAGCAAAATTATAGAATGGAAACCTATTTATGGATTCGAACCCGCAGCATAATTGCAGAATGGAACTTATTTATGGATTGGAATCCGCAGCATAACTTCAGAATGGAACCTATTTATGGTTTCTAATCCACAGCATAAGTTCCATTCTGTAGTTATGCTGAGGTTCTAATCTATAAGTATGTTCCAATCTGTACTTATGCTGCGAGTCCGAATTCCCAATTCGAATCCGCAAAGTAACTTATAAAAGGGGAAAATCCCTTTTATAAGTTACTTTGCAGGATTCGAATCTCAATTTATAGATTTTTTTGCAGATTCGAATCCCTAAATGGGATCCCATTTTAAAAGATTAATGCAAGTTTGATTTCCAAATAATATTTGAAGCCGTAAATTATAAAATATATATATAAACAAGAAAGTAAAAAGCTTTGAAAATCTATAGAAATGCGAAAAAATTACTTAGCTTGCAGATTCGAATTGGCAAGTTATAAAATTCTGTTTACTTTTCACGAAAATATAAAAACAAATTGCGACCATTTAATATATTTTTAAAATTATTGCAATGCCGAATAATTCAATAAACTCAACGAAATTAAATTTTCTAAAATGAAAAATATAAACGGTAAGATTTTTATCGTTATTTTCCAAGACGTCTCATTTAAACTTAATGATTACTTATTTATTTATTTATTTTATTTTTACTTTATTTTTCCCATTTGGGAGCTATACAAAAACTTAATGACACTGATATTTTCTGTGCAACAGTTTTTTTTTTCCTTCTCTTTTTTTTCCTCTAGCTTTAGAGATTAATGGACAAGTTACAGGTCTCGAAACCTTTAAGAAGAAATAACAATATGTACAACCTTAAGGAAATATTTTTTGTGGGGGTGAATAATCACTTACTTTAAAGGCCAAAATTTTATTAATATAATCTCGATACGAACCGAATTTCGCATGTTCACACAGATTTAATATCGACAGCAATTCCGTCGCTGTTACTACTCAAATGCATTTAAAATTAAATTGCATTATTAAGATTCGTTAATGGACTCCTCTTCTGTAAACGGAAACCATTTTCTAAAATCAACTTTGCACAGTTTACAAATCTCTTCAGCTGTACTTTCTGGTGTGTTTATGCAACATAATTACCGATGCTAGCAAGTGCATAATTAAAATTTAAATGGTCGGATATATATATACATATTTATATAAAGTGAATTCGTTAAAAATTTTAGTAGAATTTTTATAGTAGAAGGAGGAGGAGAAACAGCCCTCGAAACTGGTTGCAAGTAATATCTCCGTAACTTAACTGGACCCGATCTCCAATATTCTCTCTCCAGATAACGATAACAATTAAAGTGTAAGTTGCAAGAGGGGATAGGAAAAGTAGAGAAGATAAGGCAGTTTGTCGACGAAAGTCCTGATCAGCATTCAGTCGCATCAAGCTCTGATGCTTTGGCTTTATAGACGCAGCTGGCGCAATAACTTACCAAGCTTTGACGCAAATCTATTGGAATGGACTTTTTCTTGATGGTGTTGTTGTAACCATCGGCTGGCTGCATGCTAATGTAATAAAATGTTCCAGACTTTGAAACATTACTGGTTGCTTAAATTTTATGTATGTCACTAAATCCCGAAGACGGCTATTTGTATTCTATTTGTGGCGCATTTACAAGACGATTTCTCTCAATAACTAGTTCCGGATACATTCAAAACTAATTTTTTTCCTTACATATACGCGCTTCACCTTACTTCCAACATTCTCTTGTTACTTTATAAAATTTAATTAATTAATTAATTTAATCGTCAAACTGCCTATATTGTGAGTTAAAAATATAACCGAATAAACGTTTATTGAATTTATCTTCACCGAATAGCTCCATAGGTCAACAAAAGATCAATTATGTAGGCTACTTCCTTAACGAGGTAGCTTTTATTAAGTATATAACTGGAAGAAAAAACAGAAAAAATAAGGATTCCCTTAAGGTAATCCCATAGGAAATAACATCAATTGCCAAAAACCATACAAAAAACGAAATAAAATTTTTGTTTTGTTTCGCAATTCATCAACTTTATCAACTTTGTCCTGCGTGAACACATCGAATGCCGAACGTGATCGAAATACAACCTCCTATTTAGTAACAAAACTGCCATGTTTGGACCATCTACCACGTTCTTTAACATTCTGCAGGGATTCCTGTGACTACTTGTTGAATTTTCCTCATACACATTAATGGACATTTATGTTTATCGATAAAATCGATACTGACAAAATGAATAAACTAGATATGTGGAGTTTTCTGGCTGTTTGCCTATGTGTGTGTATGTGTGTGTGTGGCTTTAACTACAGAAACTTATTTACTCTGTCCTTATCTTGTTTAGACAGCCTGTGTCTGAACACCGTTAATACAACTACTTAAGATAAGTGTAATTTACTGTCTTTTAGCCAATGGTTTTGGGTATTTTAAAATACCACACAATAATTGGTAAACTTTCTTGTGGTTTGTTGTCTTTAGTATAAATATTATTAGTTGGCGTTTGAATAATAAGATCCTGTTAATAAGATTTCAATCTTTTTTTTTTAATTAAAAAAGTATAAAAAACGAGTTTAATATAGATTTAAAGGAGCAGCATACAAGACCAGGAGAAAGTAAATTTAATATAGGTTTAAATGAGCATATAACAGACTTATTGCTTGACTTCGGGCTATCAGAACCTATAGGCTATTATCATATAAAGAGACACCTGATGTTGCATCAAAGCTATATATGGTTATCATGAAGCGAGTTCATTGATCGCTTGTCAAGAAGCTGTAACATCGCAGCAGTAAATTGGATAAAGTAGAATCGAGAACTCTCTCTCTCTTAAGAAAGAGAATTTTCACTTAAAAATACGCATTTAACAATTACTCTGACGATTTTTTGAGAAATCCCTCTAGAATAACAAAAAGAAATTTTATGTATATAAATTGCGTGCGGACAGTCTACAATCTTTTTTTTTTTTTAATATTTAAGAGAGAATAAATGGGATAATTAACAGATAACCAATTTATAACGGATACCACTTAAGTAAATATTTTAATAGGCAACAATTACACTAGAAAAACTTTAAAAAAAAATGTTAATCGGGTTTTATACTCATGAAACCCATTAAAAAAGAGGAGAAGGGGGAAGAAAAAGTGGTAATCCAGGAGTTTCAGAGCGAAACTCTTGTCCCACGGGATATGGATCTTGAAATATGAGTCATCCGAAAGCAATTTAGTACTCTTAAAACTCAATTCTTTAATATCCATCAATCTTAATAAAATATTTGAATTTCAAAATTTTCAATTTATTTAATCTTACTTCGGAATCTCAACTTAAAACATTTTCAATCTGTCATCAAGAATTATTAATACAACAGTCTATCGATCAACAACTTGACAATATAAATCACAATAATTTGCACCTTTGACATTAAACAATGCTAGGGGATCGTTCTCGGCAATATTCGTTTATAACCAGTCATTAATTGAATTTTATGCAACCTGCCATATTAATATTGTCACCGTGATAATTTTCTGTGTTGCTTTTCGACTGGCACTAACGAGTGTCGGATCAGTTTTAAAATTTTTATTCTAGCCAATCACGGGAAGAGATTCTTTTAAACAAAAAAAAAAATCACTCCCGGTGAGATTTAATCAGAAATCCCCATTCAATCGGGATATTATAATTTTATATATTTTCCAGATTTAATTTATAAAAAAAAAAAAAACGGAAAGGAGGAAATCCATTTATTTCTGGAAAACTTAATTTTTTTTTTTTTTCCACGGCAGCTAACGTAACGGCACATTAGGAAGCAAAAACCTATTTTTGTTTTGGTTATTGCTCGTTTTTCTAATATTATTGCCCATGTTCAAGGTTAAATGGACGACGATAATGATAATTCGCATTTATTTTTTATTTTTTTTGTTGCTAGTTCTTGTTGCATCTTTGACGTTTTATCGATCACTCGGACGGTTAACGGCGACTGGTCAGTTTAAATTCGAACCGGCCAATCGACGGCGAAAGATAAATTTAAAATAGACCAATTAACTTCTCGTCCGGATTTGTGAAATATGCAGAAAACGGAAAAATTTCTCATTTTTCGAATTTTGATTAAAAATGCCGGAATATAATAATCTGGAGAGTTTTAATTTAAAAAAAAAAAAAAAGGCAATGAAAGAAAACCATTTATTTTTAATCTGCGGGAAGAGTATTTCTGGATACTTCAATATTTTTATTTTTATTTTCTCCTTCGCTTCCTACGGGATGCAAACCGAGAAGAGCTTTGGGAAATATATATATAAAAGCCATTTTCTTTTTGTTACCGCTCATCATTTTTTTTTTCTTCCTAAATGAAAGAAAACCATTTATTTTTAATCTGCGGGAAGAGTATTTCTGGATACTTCAATATTTTTATTTTTATTTTCTCCTTCGCTTCCTACGGGATGCAAACCGAGAAGAGCTTTGGGAAATATATATATATATAAAAGCCATTTTCTTTTTGTTACCGCTCATCATTTTTTTTTTCTTCCTACCATGGCCACAAATTCCTTGCCATGCTCATGGTTAAATGGGCAACGATAATGAGTGGAGGAATTCGCATTAGATGCGCTTTGTTACCTAGCTATGCAGCACCTATCGTGAGGGAAATCTCCTTACTTCAGTGACTTAAAGCTACCTTCTCTTTCAGTTAAGTCTAAATCGAATGAGAAGGAGAGTATCGTAAAATGGTGTGGGTGTCAGTAAAATCCCGATAGACTATTTGCTGTAACACCATCTTTTGCCAGAAGATAGCGTCCTTGCCGTAAAACAGCCCAATTTCTTTCTATCTTTACTTTTCCTGGCAAAACTGGGTAGTAAGATAACAGCTTCTTTTATTTCCCCCTCTTCGCTTTTTTCTGTTCCGATATGTAAACATGGAGAGCAGTTTTATGTTCTTTGGACATCGTAAACTGCACGCAGACACACAAATATTAGTATTATAAGTCTTATCCTCTATTCCATACAGAATTACTTTAATTTTAAATCAAGTACACTATATTTTAAAACTAAAAAAATTAAGAATACGCGCGTAAGAAAGTTAAATAAGTATTTTTATCTTAAAAAAAAAACTGATGAATTTTATATTTAACTTGATGGAATTTTGATGTTCAATTAACTCGTATAATCTTGTCTTGAGATGGAAAAAAATGTGTATTTAATAAAGCCATGAAGTATGTGTACTTATTTCCATATATGATAGATGACAATTAAGAGAAGAACGATGACAGTTAATTCTGTAGGAACCTCACTCGTTTATTAATGGTGATGAAACGTTGTTGTTGTTATTTTTTATTCTTTTTAAGTGCTGATAGTTTTTCAGAATTTAAAATAATTTTCAGAGGAAGAAATGGAATTGTTAGTACTTTTATAAAGTATAAAATATCATTCAAAATTGTGGGACTAACGTGCAGTATCCTCTGCATTCCGGTAGCTGCTGTAATGAATAATGGCCTCAGCTACACGAACCTTATATTTAAGCTACTACAGAGCGGTAAATGTTGACTGTGATCTACTTGGATGATTGTAGTGCGTATCGAGCAGTCATTGCTATGCCTGTAGAGTAGTTCATGCATGTGTACCGTTACAGGCGCACATGTAAGCAGGAACAAACCCGAAAATATCGGTAAAAACTTTTATGGATGGTAAGTAACGTTATATCCATTTTTGTGCAAAAAAAACCTTTTAAATGAGCATAATGTCTTTCGTGCGTGACAAATAGTCTCGAATATATAATGTGAATGCCTATAAAATTTCGAACAGTCGCCATTTTGTAATGGCATCACGTGAAGAGACCACCGAATTTGAATGCTCTACGATGTATTGCTCTTAATGATTAATGAATAGCATGATAGACATACGGATGGGATAAGTAATTACGTAAGATCACTGCTGTCAAATATTTTAAAAATGACCTTAATGCCATCCACGCGTTGCAATTTTAGAGATATTGATGCGTATTGCTTTAAAGGCCGCCATATTGTAATGAAACAACCTAATGTTCTCAAAATTAGTAGGTATGTAACTTGAAAAACAAACAATATCATCCTAAAATTTGAATGCTCTAGGATGTTTAGTTCTCGAAATATTCATGATGATCCCCCATTTTTCTATGATGGCTGATGGGCAAAATCGCATGTTTAAAAACTATATTATTGCTCAAAATATCGATTAAAAACTGCACAAAATTAGATTTCTATCTGTTATTTTTACTGATTTTTTGATGATTTAAAAAAAAATTAGATATTTGCCCATGAAAAAACCATTTTAATCGCATCTAACGTTATTGATTTAAAGGCCGCCATATTGTAATGAAACCACCTAATGTTCTCAAAATTAGTAAGTATGTAACTTGAAAAACAAACAATATCATCCTAAAATTTGAATGCTCTAGGATGTTTAGTTCTCGAAATATTCATGATGATCCCCCATTTTTCTATGATGGCTGATGGGCAAAATCGCATGTTTAAAAACTATATTATTGCTCAAAATATCGATTAAAAACTGCACAAAATTAGATTTCTATCTGTTATTTTTACTGAATTTTTTATGATTTAAAAAAAAATTAGATATTTGCCCATGAAAAAACCATTTTAATCGCATCTAACGGTAAAGCGATAATAAATATCTAAAAGCGTGATTGTACGTAATACGAAACATGCTAAAAAGAAAAATAAAATAAAATTCTGGTAAACAAAATTTGAATAAACGAAAACATGATAGCAATTTAAAATATTAATTTCTGACATGCATTTATCATATCTATATATATATATGTACCATGAACCCGTTCACGCACGTTATGTAACTATGGCAGAAAGTTCTATCGATTAAACAAGTAGATTTTTTTTCCTTTTATTTTTTTACTGGAATAAAACGATAATTCAGCATTATACCTTCAAGACAAGAAAAATCTCTAAGGAATGTAAGAGGGTTTGAAAAAAAAAAAAAATAGAAAGAAGAAAAACAAGACCAGGAGTTTTAAAATCGAACCAATAAGTTCTCGTTTATAGCATCTTGGTATCACAGTCTGTGTCTATCCAATTGTCCAACTTTCCCTCCAGAATTCTTCCTACCAATCAATAAAAGGACCACATTCGCACAGCACAGTAACTGATGCAGCAAAGCGTGTTGAATCTGTCTGACTTTATATATATATATATATATGAATGGATCTCTCCATTTACTCGAGATAAACTTTTATCTGATATGCAACCGACTGACCACTTAATCTGTTAAAAAAAAAAAAAAATAAAAATTTTTGTTTATAATTCTGTATAAATATTTATTGTTGTGTTTTAATCGTAAAATTCTTTCGATTTTCTCTCGAGTAGGACCTACTATGAGAGAGGAATGTATAAATTTTCGTACTGATTATATCGGTAGTAACGTCTTTGAATGTTTTAATTCGTTGCGGAGACGGATTTTATTCGATTTTGCCCTAAACCGAATTTGTTCATCACAGTTCGTTAGACATATTCCGGATCTTCTGACATAATTGCTGACGCAACAAAATCTTTCATGTCTTCCTAACGTGCCCGAGGTTAAGTTTTAAGGAATTCTAATAAAATTGGGTAATTTTTTTTTTGAAGATGTTTCGCGTCGTTAATTATAGTTAGATTATGCATTCTTTCCATATATATATATAAGCTTATTATTCGAAAAAATTCGGGTAGAAGTTCCTTATAAATGATTAATATTCAAAAATATTTGCGGAGAAGTTCCCTATGATTATTATTCAAAGATTCAATGGAAGTTCGCTGTAAATGCTTATGAATCAAAAATACTCGCACAGAGGTTCCCTATACATGTTTATTACTCAAAAATACTCGTACTTAATACAAAAATACTCAGAGGTTCTATACATGCTTATGAACCAAAAATATTCGCATAGAGGTTCCCTATACATGTTTGTAAATCAAAAATACTCGTATAGAAGTTCTCTATATATGTTTATGAATCAAAATACTCGCACAGAGATTCCTTATACATGTTTATGAATCAAAATACAGGCATAGAGGTTCCTTATACATGTTTATAAATCAAAATACAGGCATAGAGGTTCCTTATACATGTTTATGAATCAAAAATATTCGCATAAAAGTTCCCTATACATGTTTATGAATCAAAATACTTGCATAGAGTTCCTTATACATGTTTATGAATCAAAATACTCTCATAGAAGTTCCCTATACATTTTTATGAATCAAAATACTCTCATAGAAGTTCCCTATATATGTTTATGAATCAAAATACTTGCATAGAGGTTCCTTATACATGTTTATGAATCAAAAATATTCGTATAGAAATCCCTATACGTGTTTATGAATCAAAATACTCGCATAGAAGGTCCTATGATTATTTTTGGAAATAAATGCTTATTATTCCTTATACATGTTTATGAATCAAAAATATTCGCATAGAAATCCCTATACGTGTTTATAAATCAAAATACTCGCATAGAAGGTCCTATGATTATTTTTGGAAATAAATGCTTATTATTCAAAAATATTCGAGTAAAAATTCGCTACACCTGTACGATTATTACTCAAAAAAAGATTCGCATAGAAGTTCTCTATAATTAAATGCTTATTATTCGGAAAGATTGGCGTAAATTCGAATTTTTTGTGTGTAAAGCAAGAATTTTGAACATTATCCATTACTACAATCAGCATTTGCAGTCATGCGCAACAATTTTGCCATTAATCCAACTCGGCTCTTCAAGTTGCAACATCAGTCAATTAATACATCATTAAGCACATTCATTAACTAGATGCAGTTTAACTCGCAGCTTGACGTTACATTGTTTCGTAGAGAAATTACTTACATACTAATATTCGTCATTGTAAAGACATCAAGTTTGTCGGATATCATTTGACATAATGCCATCGCCTCTTTTAAATAATAGTAATAATGCCGAACAGAATAAGATTACTAAAATAAAGAAAAAAAAAAAAAGACAAGACGGGATCTGAGTGTAAGACAAGATGTTGGAACAAGTTAGCTTCTTTACGAGATCAATATCGCAAAAGCTTCTTCTTCTTCTTCCACTTTTACAGTTTCGGTATCAAAATTCAAAAGGAAAATGTCTCAAAGGTCCTATACTTTGGCTACACATAAGTACGAAAATTCGGTATGAAAAAGTCTCGTAGGGCACGTAAAATATCTGCCAGTCTATCAAATTTCTGAAGGTAAAAATTTCGAATTTTTCTTTACAAAATTCGTGTTTCTAATGCAACAAATCTCACTCTCACTCCATAGATTGCTTACTTTAATTTTATCATAATTATTATATTTAAAAAACAAAAAAAAAATTAAAGAAAGAACTCGAAATCTGTGCAAGACAATGAAGTCAAAAAGTCTCAGCTGCCGCTTCACATCGTTCAAAAAAATAAAAAAAAGCGAAATGAAATTTTTCGAGAGACTCATATCCATTCTTTAAAGAGAAACAGTTTCTGTATTATTTCAGCAAAAATTACGAAAATTAATTACAGAGATAGAGAGAGAGAGAGAGAGAGTAGAGACGAAATTGTGGAACGTTCCACTCGAGAAAAAGACTCGGTCTTTATCCACCAATAAAAATCAGTCGTCCTCCATCTTTGACTTATTATAACTTCTTCAAAGACAGTAATGGACAGTAGAGTTTGTCTCGACAGCTTATTTCCTATCCCCAGCCACATCAACTCCATCCATTCAATCTTCCTCTTTCTCCCATCAATCTTGCCTCGGATGCAGTCAACCTAACCGAATAGCTTTCCACCGCATCCTTATACTATTCCACCACGCATGCTCTCACAATCCAAGCTATATATATTTTTTCTTCTTTTCCTCTGTTTAATACAAGCTTCCCTGTAATGGAAAAGTTTAGTCGATCTCTTTTTAAGATTGAGCCCAGAAGAGAGTATAAACTCTTTGGGTTAATTAATGAATTTTCTCTTTTAAGAAAATCTCTCTTTATTTGATGGAAAAATTGAAAAGTATATATATCCGGACGATAAATTCTCTCTGATGTTTTTTAAATATTTCTCTCTCTCTCTCTCCTCCCAGGTTTCGCTGGTTTCAAAGTAATCCATCTTCATAGCATTAATTGACGGGGCGTGTGCAAACTGCGATCCTGTCCCTAGAGATCACCTTGCTTTCGAGACATAGTCAGGCATTAGGAGGTCGTTTCATTTTTCTTTCTTACGTCATTAAAAATAATTTAGTTTTACTCTCGTCTTCCAACAAAAAAACAAAATATTTGGGAAAACTTCGCTATAACGCGTTTTGCTACTTAACTCTTAATAAAATCTCACGAAATACTTGGAACAGATTTACGCTTTAAAAGGTTAGTTTGTTAAACGAGCTCTTAAAGAATCTGAAGCGCTTTTTACGGGGGTTTTTTTCTTATTTTTAGAACATTTTCTGTTACGTTTATACTGGATCTACGTGGCGAAAACTAGTTAGTCTGTACTCAGAGTTTTCGGTTTATAATTGAAATTTTTATCAGAAATGACAACGAAATGATTTATTCGTGCATTAAACAAATTTCATTCCGGTTTATCTAACGAAATACGTCACGATTAAAGCGAAATTTGCATTATGCGGTTCTAAAATTTATAAGATGAGAGAGTGTTTGCAATTCCTCTTTAATGCACGATTGCAACCAACGTTATATTTTTTAACTGGATAAAAAAAGAATAAATTTTTAATCCAAAAACCTGAAAATTTTCTTTTAAAACTCATTAATTTATGCTAAATAACTGTTTTTGCACATTTTAAGCGAACCCATTACGCTTATTTGCAGCTTACTAAGGGCATTAAATTGATTGAAGAACCTAGTGAAAAACTTATTTTTAGACTACTTACCGAAAGTGAAGCTAACATATACAAGTGAGGGACAGACAAACAGCGTGATTTTATAGCGATCCTCACACTTTGCGTATGAAACTTACGGAGGGCATTAAACAGATTGAAGATCCTAGAGAAAAATCTATTTTTAGTCTACTTATTGAAGGAAACGGGCAAACACTTGCATACAAGTTAGTAGAGTACAGATAAACAACATGTTCTCGTAGATCACCATTCTTTCTGCGTGTCCTCACTAATTAACAGATTTTCATGAAATTCTACAAGCATATTTTGCCATTAAAGATCTTGTTAATCATGCAACTTCATCTATTTAAAAATGGCGGACGTTTAAACTTCACAGCTTTTTCCTAATGAAGATGACACGGACATAAATCTCTGCTATCAAAAAATTGAATCTCGGGTCGTCTTTCATGTTGACGACATATTTTAATTGTCTTTAATAATCACAAAATAATGGACATGCTGGGCAGAGAACTAGAATATTCAAGATAAGAACGGAATTAATTTCTGGCCGTCTGTACATATTTTAATATCAGAAAAAAAAAAAAACAATCTTTTATATAGGTTTGAAAAGTCATTTCTTTGTCAACCGTAAACCGAAAACTCTGTAGCAATAGGAGCCATTTATTTGGAGGACAGAAATTGAAAGGAAAAGTAGAATCTCAAATAACATTGTCTACACATTCACAAGAGTCGTAACTCTGTCGAAACTTCTCAGTTTTCATTCTACCAAACAGAGATCGACTTGAAAATATTTGAAAAGAAAAGTTTATCATCAACTGGTAGATTAACTTTCCTCTCGAACAGAAAACAATAATACTAGTAGTAGAGGATAACATCGTAGAGGATAACAGCATAACTTACTATCATCCCGATACCCTCCAGTTCTCTCAGGAGTATTGAATTTAGTTGTCCAATCTTTGGTTCCCGAGAGCATTCAACATTTTCCAGTAAAGGAATTTGAACTTTCCTAGCAACAACAAAACCGCTTAACCCCAACACCTATAAAGATAATGGTCGTCCATCTTTCGTTCTTAAGTAAAAAGCTATGTCGGTCTTCCACCATGGGATTTGTACCGCTGATAGATGGTAGACGAGGTCAAATTTTTAGAAGTTACCATTCTTTTTTTTTTCCCCCTCTTCCTCTCTTACGCTGCATCAAATTAAGTAGGAAATTCGTCAAAGTCGCCATTACGCGTTTTCGACGAGGTTGTATACGTAAATGAATTGTTGCGAGACAATCTTATAATCTAGAGAGTGGATCGATTTATCTCATTCTTTTCATTTTATAAGAGAAAAGAAATGTTATCAAGTGATTCTTCGCACGGCAAACATCTACTTCAATTGAATTATTGATCGATACGGTTAAAGTACTTGTTTCTTCCTTTGTCAGTCCAATCACCAATGATTGGATTCCTATCATTAGTGTAACAACCACTTGGTAAAGACGTGTAATTTAGCCAGGTAAGCTAAAATCGAATAATTAACCGTACGGACATCTTACCGGTAATGAGTCGGAAAATTTACCTGCTTTAAACAATATTATAGTGAGAGAATAAGTAATCTTGGTAACGTTGTAAACATCTTAATGCACGGTCCTTCGACTGGAAGATGGTGCATTAAGATGTTCCGTATCCTTTCCTACGTTCTGTTTGCCACAATTTTAATAAAGTCGCCTGTCATTAAAGAAGTTTCTTAGCAAACAAACTATTCCATACAATATACATATTTTCATATATATCGATGATCAATATTAACATCGTTCTTCTTACTTTTTTTTTTGTCTTGTATCGATTTTCGCATAGAAACGCATTATCAATAACCGATAAGTAGAGAAAAATCACTGCATGTAATCGATTTTTACAAACTGATATTTTAAAAATCGAATATTTATTATTTAAACGATACCCGTAAACTCGTTAACTGTTATTTGAACCGCAATCTAATCGAGTCAGTTTGACAATTTCAATTTGTAATAATCTATTCCTGGAAGATATCGTCGTCGTTAAATATTACAAATATTAATTATCGAATATGTATGTTTGCATCTCCAAAGTCTAGTTATGTGTAATTTACGGACGATAATTTACATTGCACGACGTTTTAACTGAGTCCTTCTTCGCTACGTTAGTCCATTAGCTAATGATGCTTTCTTGCATTCGAACCGTGAAACTGTAAAGAAAAACAAAAAAAAAAAAGATATCACTTTCGCGACTCGAAAAGAAAGAGAGGAGGAGGAAAAAGAGCCAAGAAAATTGAAAAACTTTTCTTAGATCTCCAGATGACTTAAAAATAAATCTCGACGTTCTCGAAACTTTCGATAACCAAGACTTATTATTAGAAGTATGGCATTTGATGTTAGTTACTTTTAGCTCTAGTCCTCTAGAGTGTTTAAATTTTACTGTTAATTGCAGTAAACTTAGTTGTAAAAACCGTGTAATCGGATTATATACGAAACTTTTTCGTGTGTGTTTGTTTTTTTTTTTTTTTTTTTTGACTGTACGACTGTTCAAAATCTGCAGTTAAAGTGTTTTTTTTTTTTTTTTTCTGAACATTCTGAAGATGTCGACAGGAAGATGGACAGTGGAACACTTCAGTAGGGTGAGATTGGATAGCATCCATCTGTTTGAGACACACGAGAGTATCCGGCAGCGATAAAAGAAGAGATGTGACGAAGTGACTTTTGTCACAAGGTCAGCAACGAGCAAGAGGTCTGAGTGTATTTGACATTACTAAATGTCCTATCATAGATAATATGTCTATTGTCGTGTTCTATTCTCTGTTCTATTCTATTGAGTACAGTTACGAGATAATTTAACTTCCAAAGGTTTCGTCCACCACAAGTTGTTTTTGTCGAAGGTGCAAAAAGTGACACTCGAACGTCGAGCGACTAAATTTAGATGGAATGATGTAGAACGAGTTTCTAAAATAATTATAACCGAAGAAGGTTTCAGAAGATAAAATTTTGCACTTAAAATGGTTACTCGTTCTTGTCATTTTTAAAACGTGCAACGAACTAGCGAGACAGCTCATACTGGTGCATCATACTTTAAGCATAAAAATGAAGTTTAAATATGCAAATTTTGCATTTAAAACTGTAAATATTCACAAAATGACCATCTATTCTTGCCATTTTTTTAAAATATTTATAGCCTATAAACAGCACTCATCAAAAAAATAGGGAGATATCAATACAATCTTGATAAAGTTCGTATCTCGATCAAGTACAAAAAAAAGCGAAGTATAAAAATATTTATAGCCTATAAACAGCACTTATCAAAAAAATGAGGAAATATCAATACAATCTTGATAAAGTTCGTATCTCGATCAAGTACAAAAAAGCGAAGTTCAAACGGAAATTTTGCAATTTACAGCTTTAGATATTCATAATTTGGTCACCATTCTTGACATTTTTAAGCATATACTGTACAACGTCTAGACAGCACAAAACACTAACCAAGAAAATGCGATCCTGTAATAGTTCATATCTCAATCAAATATTAAAAAATGAAGTTTAAACACCAATTTTGCAATATTTTACGATATTTACTACTACTGCTCACTTATTTTTCTCATTTTATAAACATTTACAACTTATAAACAACAATTAAAGCGATGCAATCATGATACAGTTCACAACTCAATCGAGGATTAAAAAAATGAAGTTCACTTATAAATTTTGCATTTACAGCATTAAATAATCGTAATTTGGCCACCATTCTTGCCATTTTTAGACACACATAACTTATAAACAGCAAGGGACCATCCCGAAATAGTTCACATCCCAAACAAGCATAAAAATGAAGTTCAAACACTCAACATATATATACATTTCATCATTTCCTCAATTGATGGCTTTGTTTCTGACGAAAATTAATAAAAAAAAATGGCCACCGATGATGAATAAATAATAAAAGTATAATTAATAAATATAGAAAAAAAAAAAACAAATTGTGTTGACAGAAAAGAAATAATTTCCGCATTTTTCCTCCCCTTCTCCTGTTCGATTTTAATTGAATCCGACGAATTTTTAGAATAAATGTCGAAAAACGGGATAATAAAGAAATGCAAATTAAGTCGAAAAGCCAAGTATTTCTAAAAATTTAAAAATTCTCATCATCGGAGATCTCTCTCACACGAAAAGAAAGAAGAAGGTAAAAAAAAAAATTACAGAAAACGTTGTCAACCCGACAAAGAACCGAATTCTAAATCATCAACATGCGTAATGGGAAATTTAATAACCAGTTGGGAAATGTGTTAAGTGAGAGAGAGAGAGAGAGAGAGAGAGATCTTTTATTTTCTTTCTTTAAAAAGTTACAGAAAGAAAATAAACTTAATTAAATAGAAAAGAATTCTCTTTAAGTGCTCTTCTACGAAATTAAGAGAAATTTTGTTACCGACTCGATGCGGATATAAAATTTATAACCGAAATCGAAAACACTTTTTCTTTCTTTCTTTCTTTTTTAAATACCTAAACAACAAAAAAATATTTTTTTATTTTTTTTTTGGCAAGTTAGAAAGATAATTAGACCGATTGTTCGCTCAGTTACTTGTATCAATCGTGTTGTTGAGTTAAATCGGTTTTGTTTTTAATCCTTTCGACGAGGAATTTTTTTCTTTAAGTGAACAATTTTCTGTAGTGAAAGATCAAAGCAAAATACAGTAACACAAATGACATTTTGCTGAAAGGAATCTCTCTCTCTCTCTCTCTCTTCGTGGAATTTCGGTAATAAAACTCTGCCGTTTTGTTTAATTTCCCTATTTTTATGTTCTCTTTTATTGAGTTCGTTATATTTCTATTTAAATTACTGCAAGCGTGTATGTGTATGTGTGTGACTTATAGCCTTTCGTGAACTCAAAAATGAAGAAAAAAAAAAAAAAAAAATTAATATGAAAATTAAAAAGTTAAAATATCTGATTTCTATAATTTAAATAAAATTAATGTTATTTATTTTAAATATTCTGCAAAACTACATAAATAACGATGATGTATATAAATAGTATTTTCAAAGAGGATTCTCTAAGGAAAGTGGGTCAAAGACGGAAGAATGAATTAAAATTGTTTTTATGATTATCGATTCAAAAATGAAAGATTTTTAGAAACTTGGTCACTCGGAATGACCAACTGCCCCATAAATGAATCGAGATTTGACATTATCTTTTTTAAATAAAAATAATATCCTTTTCCAAAGTCTTCATAAACGACCATTATAAGTAGTAAAATATTCTAAAAGTTACAAGTGAAAGATAAAATGCATAATTAGTTCAAATGTTTTACGCTTTTCATTAAAACGTTGGAAAAATATAACAAGTTAATGAAATTAAATCGAAATTCCTTTGTTTGATAAGTTTTCTTATTTATTTCGGTTCTTAATGTTTTAATTTTTTCTTCCGTAACAAAATTCTTTTTTTTAAATATTATTAAAAAAATAATAATTTCCTTCAGTGGAATAAAGCTTATACGTTTATATCGATTATTATTAAATCATTAAATTTATTTATTTCACCATTTTTAAATATAAAGGTGCCAGTATTTTATGGAAAATTATTTTTTAATACATTATGAAACAAAATAATTAATAATAATATTTTAATGAAAAATATATAAAACGTTTCTGGTTTCTTATTAAAGTACAAAATTAATTGCAAGAGATCAATGAAGCATATAGGAAATTATATAAAACACAAAATAAGGTAAATTTCATTTCGTTGTCGTGAGTAAGACAATTAACAACAAAATTTATTCGGAAATAAACAGATGTTACATAAAATGCCTTCATTAATTTGGGATTATCTTTGAAATAAACAACAAACTAAAATTCAAAATTCACAAAATGTATAAAAAATATTTAATACAAATTTCAATGTTTTTTTATTTTTATTTTTTCTTAAAATTGTTATTGTTTTATTAAAATATCATATTCTCTTAAATTTACATTAAATAAGATGCGTGAAAGTATATATTAAATTTTATCTATGGTTTATATCAGTGTTGTCCAATTATAATGAACCCGATGACCATAGCCGTGTTTACTAGAGATATGGAGGGCCGCATTACAAAAAAGGGGAGGGGCTTTGGTACTTGATACGCTATTGTCTCAACAAACGGAACGCATAAATATAACGCTTTTTAGAAACCAATTTTATTTCCAGATTAACAAACCTTATTACAAAATTATATTTACCAGATTGCATCCAATAAACATGTTAACAAAAAGTTATAAAATATAAACAGTTAAAAAATATAAAAAAGTATGTATGTACCTATTTAATGTAATAAATGAGGGCGGGTAGCAGCATTTACATGGATATTTACATCCTTTTGTAGCTATCCGCAGAGTATGTAAAAGAGAAGAATCTCCAATGCAGGTTCTGATTCGATTCTTAACTATCTTCATGTTAAAAATGCACTTTCACACAAATAAGTACAGTACTACTAAACGTTGATATTACTTTCCGACCAAAATCACAAGTTAGGAAAACGTTCGTTAAATAAAGCAGTTTACCCAACAACAACGATCACACAATCATTGAAATGGTGAGTGTAGAAATCAAAAAATAACTAAAATACAGTCACAATTCAAAACTTTAAATTTAAATAGCTAAAACACTAAAATTAGCGTGATTGAAAATCTTATAAAAACGTAATATCATTGATAGCTTATTGATCATTAAATAATTACTAAAAATTAAGACAAATTAATTAATTGAGTTAATATAATTAAATTTTAGGATTCTTTTTATTAATCTCTTAAAAAAAGTAATAAATAAAAGTGGAAAAAAACATTAAAAAGTATTATTACATCACAAATCGTGAAAGCCTCGCGGGCCGCCTTTTGGACAGCCCTGGTTTATATCATATACTGTAATAATATACAGTACTGTATTATGCTCTACAAAAATTGATTAGATAAAATTTAGAGCTTTAATCTATTATTTAAATATTTTATATAATTATACTGATTATACAAAATATTTCTTTGGAAGCAGATATAAATCTGAATAGCATTTCTGTTAGAGTTTAATATATGATTTTATATATAAACAACCTCATAATATACTTTCAACAATATTTCTAAATTAAACACTATTTTAGAATTATATTTTTGTTTAATTTTAATGTGTTTCTAGATTTAAATTATACAAAATTTCCTAATATTCTGTTATAATGATTTACAACTTTAATATTATATATGAATATCTGTATACAAAGTTTAGAAAATTATACGTATTTCAGTATATCAAAAGCAGTATTTTTAAATTAGTTACCTAATTATTTTTTTCTGTTGTAGATGTCAAAATTTACAATATAGTAAGATCAACATACTCAAAAGTTATATTCACAAGATTAAGAAGATAGAAAAATCTAAATAAAATACAGTATTAAAAACATAATTTTGAAATGTATATTTGTTATATTAGAATTTTTACGATTTTCTTATCTATAATTAAGTGTTTTCGGTACTAAATCATCAAAAATCGAGAAAAATACTATTATCCTGTTGGTGTCATTAAAATAGCTATTTACATATACATAATATTTCGATAAATGCATATATTTAATAAAACTTTAATTTGCAATGCCAGAAAAATTTATTAACTTGATGTTATTTCATATTATTTTAACATCAGATCGAGTAATTAATTATTCCTTTAGCAATTTGTTTCCTGAAAAAATCCTTGAATATGGCTCAACAAAGATTCTTCTCTTAAGAAATTTTAACGAAATTTCATAAAATTGATCACGTGATTTTCTTTCATATAAGACTATATTATCATTATTATATTATATCTGTATTAAAATTAAGTAATCAGTCTAAATACAGAATTAGGCCGCGCAAAATTCAGAGTAAGGATAATCCTAGCTTAGTCAGATGATAGTATAAATATGATCGATCATTCTACTACGGACATTTCATCAATTATTAGCGCTAATTATTTTGCAGTTAAAAATTCAGCATTTAAATAAATTCTGCAATATTGAATTACCTCAATATTTTTATATATTTAGTATTCATTTATGCGTACTTAATGCGATAAATATCTCACTTTTCTGTCGTCATATTTATGGTAACTGAATCTGTTTTCTACTCGATATGAAGACATCGATTTGCATGAAGGTACTAGAAGACAAGCTCAAGGATCATAGATATGATGTAAATAGCAAGGAATAATACCGCATTAAATATACCTGCAACCAACAGCGGAGGGATAATGGCGTGGCAGTTTTCATTTATTATTATTTTTTTATAATAGCCAATGGTAAGCATTTATGCATGGTTTTAATTTCATTTAACATTATTAACATCTCATTTGTCATATAACGGAAAATTAGTCATTTGTAAAATTTAATGCATTGTCGTAATTACATTTCATAAAGGTTTACATAATTATAAGGTACAATTTATCATTATATCATTCCATTTGTAATATCTAACATTCATTCAGATTTTACATTGTATGCTCCATTATGTGTGTCCACAATACATATAGTTTAATCTAATACTATAATTAATATAACTGTTCTAGATATACAATTGAAATGATTGAAATTGTAACCTTTAGGATTTTAATTTTAGCATTAAAAGAAAAAAATTTCTTAGGATAATAATTTCACATATTTTCATGTAATATGATGTTTTTTAAATAATAGTCTAAACCAAAGATTAAAAATAAAATTAGAATGGATTAAATAATAA
>AYEL01069236.1:0-107386 GCA_000484575.1 Olivierus martensii
ATATATATTTTTTAATTTTTATTTAATTTATTAATTTACAATGATAAAAAAAATAAAAATTTTGTAACTAGAGAAGTCTGTAGCATTCTAATCATTTTTCTGGATATATGCTTGAAATATAGAACAAATACCGTATATTCTTGTACAGTATTTTTATTTCCTAACTCAAATCCTTACCTCTTTAGCTCTTGCCAAAGCATCTGATGGAGGGCACTTAACAGGACTATAGGAACGAGTATTTATCCTATCGTAAAGCTAAAGAAAAAAGAAAAAAAATGGAACCATGCTGCTTATATATATAAACACACTTATAATTATAGAATTTTAAATAATAATAATTAATATAAAAAAAGCAAAGAGTTTGTAAGACCTAAATTTCTGCAATGTACAATATTTAATAAAGTTATTGCGTTATCAATATTATCAATTACTTTATTTATTAATAAACCATTGTAAAACAAACTAATATTGTATCTTTTACATATTACTGAACTGTATATTACATAACGATTATTATAATATAATATAATTAAGAATACTTATGGATATTATATCATAACAAATATGAAATTCATGTTTTTGTCTTTAGATTAGTAATTTGTTTCGAGTAATTCAATATTTTTGAGAGTGGAGAAAAGCAATTATAATAATGGAATTTATTCAAAAGATCAATGAATAATAATATTTACTACTACACGTAATGCCAAAATCCTCTATGTATTTGTTTACATTCTACTGTATTTAAATTTATTATTTTTCTTAAGTTAAAAATAAATTTAATACAAGTTTTAAAGTTTTAAATTGCTTTTAATTAAAAAATAATGTTTATGATTAAACTTTAAATAACGGAAAATGCCTTTGCTGTTTTATTTCTTTAAAGATTATTGCTGTTATTTTCCCCCCTCTCTCCCCTCAAGATTTAATTTATAAAATTACAAACACAAAAAAGAAGTAAAAGAAGCTTCTTCTTCTTCTTCTTCTAAGAAAGAACTAGCACCAAATTAATTGGACATTTATTATTTAGTTAGTGGAAGTAGAGTATGTATTTACTTCAAAAGAGAATAATATTCTGACGAAAATTTATAACGTGAATAAAAATTTCGTTTATTCCTAAATTACAGAGACATTCCGAAGATATAGATCTTAATTAAAACAACACTTACGTATGATAAGACAAATTCTGACGTCACGTCTCGCAAACCAATAGAATTTACGCTGACACGAAGTTTAATGAAAACAAAAACAACTAACCTTAGTTTTTCTAACTGTCTGCCTTTCAAAAATATTCCATTGTTTCACCATGCTATACAAGAAATACATAGCGACGAAACATGCCCTAACAGTTTCGATCACTTATCGTCTAAACAGACGTTCTACTGGAGAGAGAAAGAGGCGGAGAATAGCCAACCAATCGTAGTCGTCTTTGGTACAAGCACCAAATTCCAAAATCTCTTATATAGTCATCCTGGCCCAAGGCCAATTCTGTAAAGCGTGAATATATGCATGAAATAATTTTGTTTTATTTTTTATTTTTATTGTAAAGCGTCACTTGTTCTATTGTAAAGTATTCGCAAAAGACAGATTATGAAAGTTTTCGCTAACAAAAAAAAAAAAAAAATAATGCTATCGGAGAAAATCTGGATTAAATTAAACCAAATATCGATACGTGCGCTTATGGAAACAGAATTCTGTAATAAAATGTTCTAAGCATCGAGTTATCCGGAAGTCAACAAACGGAACTTATAAAGTGAGATTTTAATAATAGAGAAATATAGGCCTAGTTGTACATTTGTATACAGTTTAGTTTTTAAACTACAGTATATTAAATTTATATAAGAACAAATATGAAATATTTGTTCTTTAAGACGAAGGAAAATATAGTGATGTGAAATATCCAATCCTATTGAGATGAATGCGTCTTCCAATTTGGACCGTTAACGTCAAGCCAATGAAAAAGAATGCTGAAAATGCACTCAAGTTGCTTTGCGTCGATATTTATCTTTTAAAACAGTTTACAGTCGGTACGTTAATGTTGCTGTTTCTATTCCAAAATAAAAAAAAACGAAAAAATATATTGATTAACAGTAAATTATCAAATTTCCAATGTTTTTCAAACTGAATAGTTATAAAAAATACTTGCAATAGAAAGCAATTTTAACTTAATTCGAGATTTTCATTAATAAAATCATAATTTTAAATTTCAAACTATCCATTTCCAAAATAAAATATTAAAACCTTCCTCACATAAATTTCGTCAACTTTTTCAAATAATTTTTTTTCGTTCTGAAATTTTCTGTAATTTCTAATAATTTAAATTTTGGATTAATCGAAGAAAAATTCAGCTTCAAATCTTTAAATTACTATTTAAAAAACTAAAAAGAAATATATATAAATTTTACGATATAATCGCAAAACTAAAATTATTTTACGATTATGTCGTTTCTTTTTGCTTACTGAGCTGAAACAAAATCATTCCTTGAAGTATTTTTTTTTTTTTTTTTTTTTTTTTTTTTTTTTTTTTTTTTTTTTTTTTTTTTTTTTTTTTTTTTTTTTTTTTTTTTTTTTTTTTTTTTAGGATTTCCATACCACGAAATTTGCACTAGACTGAGTGGAAGAAAATAGTGAATTTTGCAACACGTTGTTTGTGATACATCAAAATCCGAAGCGGTAACAGTTAGTTTTATAAATAAATAGAATACTTCTAAATACATTTTAATCATTTCTGCATAAATTCATATAATGTTTGACTTCATATAAATATTCTACGCATTTAAATCTGGAAATATATATCTTATAAATAATCAAATATAATAATGATAAGGCTTTCAACTCATTCTAAAAACCTACAAGTGAAATATTACAATTGTTGAAAATTCTAATAAATGATGTATTGTATATATTTTTTACAATAAACTTTAACTTCTTTAAACAATTTATTTTAAAAACAGCCCAACTAAATCAAAAACAACGTATATAAAACTTATTGCTATCATATTTTTATTATATCTTGAAGGCATATATACAGCACATCTCTAAAAATTCTTTTATATCACGCCAAAATAAATAATCCAAATACTCCGTAATAAATATACACGCAAATGGCGCAGAATTGGAATTATATGTCAACTTTTCAATATTTTATTAATTTTATTTTGTTTAGATGACTATTAGAAAAATTGGCATTATATGTCAACTTTTCAATATTTTATTAATTTTATTTTGTTTAGATGACTATTAGAAATTGATGCCGATATTAGAGGAACATAATCAAATTGGAATGTTATTGCAGTTACACAAACATTTAATAGTTTATCTAAGTTCTCTATTATATTACAGCAATCGCATCCTAACCACCCAGGTGAGTGAGTAGCACGAGTTGACTTTTCCACCAGAAAATGTCGGATTCCTTATTAGATACTAGCAGCATCTTTTTAATGATATTAGTAGTTTCCCCCATCACAAATTACAGTAGTTGTTTTTGAGAGAAAAAATCGGTAAAGTATAATCTGTTGTTCTCAGTGCGATTTCTTTAGATCGCGATTAGTTCATTCTTCATTAATTATTTTTTAATAATAAATAAAAAAATTAAATACAAAGAGAATATAATGTATTATCATCATCATCATCATCATCATCATCATCATCAAAAATAAATTTATATATATATAATTTGTATTTAATTTTTTTATTTATTATTAAAAAATAATTAATGAAGAATGAACTAATCGCGATCTAAAGAAATCGCATATATATATATATATAGACTATGCAATAGTTGTATGCAAAAATTACAGTACTTTTCATGCGGATCGCTAAACATTAATTACATAAAATGTATTTATAAAATATTTTTGAATTTCCAAGCAAAACTGAGAGTTGAGATATTCAGTTTATAAGCTAAAATTAATATAATGAAATAAAGTTGAAAATTTATAATGAATCTATAAAAAAGAAGCTTAAAATATTTGTAATTAATGAATGCATGAATCTTCGCGTTTGAATAATAGTAATTCATAGATAACAAATAGGTTATTATTTTCGGATTTAGAGTATATATGCCAGGGATGGCCAAACTTTATGTCACTATGAGCCACATAGGAGAATCTCAAATACTCGAGAGCCGCATTTTCTTTCTGGATGAATGAAAATAGCATCACTTTTTCGGGTAATCTTAATAATAATTTCAAAAATTTTTTATTTCAGCTGCATTTATTTCGTATAGATGCATACAACTTTTTACAATAGATAAAAAATAATAATATATCTGTAATTTGTTTAACTTAAATAAGTATTTGCTTCATATTTTTACTATTGACTTTCGTGGTACCAAAGAGCCACATGTGACTCGCGATCCGCAGTTTGGCCACTCCTGGTTGATTATTGTAAAAATTATTAATGTAATGTATGAATCAATATCAAAATGTTGCAAGTGAAACAATAAAAAAACAGCATCAGTAATCTAAATATAGTAAATAATAGATTTTAATATGGATCTGATGATGTATAATAATACGTATAATAATATATAATATATGATAGATGACGTATAATGTTATAAATTACAAAATTAAATAATTTTGCAACTGTTTTCTTCTACTATTTGGTAATTTATATTAACAATAATGAACTTATATATAAAATATATGGGAACCTACGACTGTATATTATATAGTGTATAATTAGGTTGATTAATTTAAACATTTTTATAAAATTACAAATATTTCAGTGCTTGTTCAGATAACGTCCGGTATGCTATTTCTATTGTTTATGCAGGTTTCTATATCCTGAAATCTTCGATACAAATAAGTTCTGATTTAGAAACTATCAAATGCGTTTTTAAAATTATTACTTTTCTGTGCATCTATATAAACTAAAATTATTTTAAAATCTTAATTTTTCTTCCATTAAAACCTATATTACTTACAAAAAACGGGTACAAATATAAAAATGAATACTAATGAAGAACGAACCGATTGTGATAATCTTCATGGATACGCATTTATACTAAGATCAGGATAAATAATAATTAAATCGTAAATTCAATATGTATAAGTTATGGACGACAATATTTTTTCTCTCAAGTATGCGTATTATTATTATTAATGTACTTTGATTGTGGAAATGATTTGTGATCTATGGTAAATAATTCTGTTTTAATATATCAAATATCCTATGATCGATATTTTATTTGATATATAAAATATATGATCAGTTGAATATATGATTAGTTCAATTCCTAGTATTTTTGATCTTCAAATAAATAAACTGCATTCAACAGTACAATTTTTTTTATTAGGTTGAAAATTTTATCAAATGATTCACAAAATTTCAAACATGAATAAGATAATATATATACAGTGAAACCTGTTAAAATGACCACCTTGACACAATGACGACCTGGCTAAAGGGACCAAATTTCAAAAGCTGGTTTATTTCCCATAGGATGTAATGCTATTTTTGCTCTGTATAGTAACCACCTATCTAATGTGTATATTGACCACTCACATAGTTAGTTTTAAGAAATTTTAATCTGCTAAAGTGACCAAGTAGATTAATTTCATAGAAAAATTACTGTATTTTCCTTAGAATTTTTCCGTTAGATAAAATTCTAAGGATTAGCATTCCATTAGAATTTTTCTGTTATGATAAAATAGACTGTAAAACCAGTATATTAAAAAGTAAATATTATAATATTACTTTATATGTATCTTTATACAGTATTTTACTTTAGGTTTGACCATGTTAAATGCAGATATACAGGTTAATATTAATTGTAATACAGTATATGCTTGGTATAAAACTGTTCATCAGAAGGTAATATATGCTATATGTCGTCATTATTGCTTTACTACAAGTTGATGATTTTAATTAATATAAATTTGCAGTTTGGATTACTCTGTTTACAGTTCATTCACTGCAATGAAAAAAATGCCTCCTATTCAGTTAAAACCCAAAAAGCTCAGTCACAACAAAAATTGGAATTGATTAATTTCTTGGAACACAGTATACAAAGAGAAGTTTGGAGTCAACAAGACATGTCCACAGCATTAATAAGTGAAAAGTTTAATATCTCGAACGCTATGAAGTGCAAAATGAAAATGGGAGTTTATTTTAATATGCAATTTTCATTAATATGTGTAGTTTTTCTTTTTAGCATTCAGTATGCAATAACTTAAATTGTAGGAGCTTTTAATTTTATTTTTTTATGATAAAAAGTAGTTTTCTCTCTCTTGGGGAAGGGGAGGATCACTGTTCTGTATACTGACCACCTGTGAAAAGTGACCAGTCAAGTTGGTCCCGAGGAGTAGTCACTTTAACAGGTTTCACTGTATACAGTATATCATTCAGTACATTTACTTTTGACTCTTAATGCGTTCAAAATATTTAACTTGAATTTACAATGAATAATTATTTTTGACATTCTGAAATAAAGAAAATAAATAATCTATGATTAAAAAATTTGTGTCCGCACTTCCATAAAAAATAGTAGTAGAAAAAGAATAAATTACTATTAAAAATTGTGTTCGAAGATATAAAGTGCATTAAAGAAGAAAATATACAGATTATCATATGTCACCAAACTAGAAAGTTAATGATTATTGGAATGTCAAAGAAATATGCAAGAAAATTTCAAAACAGCTGGTTAAGTAAATACTGTATAGAATAAATGCTTTTGTTAAAGAGCGAAATCGATTAAACATTATACTTCTCTTTGTAAACAAGCAGAGAAAAAGTGGAGTTGTGACATACTATACAAAAAAGTTTACAGAAAGCTACATACAATATCAGAAAGAAATTGTAAAACTGGCAAGCATAAACATAGAAGAAATGTGACAAGTCAATTACAACATAAATGCAATATTGAAATGAAAAAGTCTGGTGACAATTTTTATATCATTTAAATTTCTATCACAGGCAAGCACTAGACATCGGCAGAAAAGTCAAAATATATTTGAAGAGCTTATTGTTGAATAGTGACAAGCCACATTTTAATCAAAATGAGATATTTATTTCAAATGACTGTTGTAAACGGTTAGGAGCTAGGCGACATATAATCTAATCAAAAAACATTGATATGCAAAAAATAGCTAAATAAAGTAATGAGAAATTAGGATATCGGCTGGAGTTTAGCAGCAATTATTTGGTTGATGTTATTTTCTTAAATCGTCAATAGCTGCTTATAAAATATAGTAAACGGCCTAAATTCTTAGTTCTGTACAATACTTATATGTAAAAAAAAAAAAAGCTTTTTTTAATTCTTTAGAGGAAACCAATTCCTTTGAAAAAGGCCTAATGATACAATATATATACAAACACTTAATTATGCAAACAATATGCAAACACTTAATTAAATGTTGTCTTTATTTTCAGTTCAATTAAATCGAAATTTTTAGAGAATATTAAATAAAATACGCATCTATATAAAGTACATAATTTGATCGAAATCAGTTTAGCAATAGGACCTGTATAAATTGTGTAATACTATTTCCTGAAGGGAAATAAAAAAAAGGGAAACAAACAAAATATATTTGAAGAGCTGAACCCTTCAGGGGTCTCAGGTATGACAAGAACGATAGTGAAAATTTAGTGAATATTTTCGAAAAACTATTTCATAAATATATGTTTTATATATATTATATAATATTTATAATAATAATAATATATATTTATTATTATAAATATTTGCATAGAATATATTTTATGAAAAGAGTCTACTACATAAAATTTGTAAATCGCTAAGATAAAACTATATTTCAAATTTGGTCCGAAACTGTTGAAGATGCGACCAATAAAGCTGTTTACGGAAAGATAACTACTTATCATCCCTTTTATGATCAACTATGCGAAATTCTCGAATGACTAAGTAATCTAAGAAGCAGTTATATTCTAAATATCATCGAAACAATGCAACCTGTAGATATGTCTGGAGAGAGGCAAATGATGCTATTTTTGGCCGATTTTTGCTATTTTTAAACTACTCTAGTTATTTGATTAATTGCATTTAAAGTTTCAAATTTGATATCTATCCTACTGACTACTTTTCTAGAATATAAATGTCAGATTCGGCTGAAATTTAACTCGCTGAAACAAAATTTATAGCAGGCTGAATTCGGTCGAATTATTCCTGTAATAATAACAACTATACGGTACTGGCTTACAGTTATTGCCATACCTCTTGACATTTTTTTAAATGATTTACAAAAGAGAACAGCACAAATTAACCGTCATATACATATTTTTTTCTATGAACTGTATTTCGAAACTCACTTGTTTCTCTCATTATAGTATGGTACTGTACTTATTTTTTGTTTTTTCGTTATCAAACAATAAGTCTTTCAATTTTTAAGTTCAGACAGTTTTTGTAAATGAGCAAAATAATTTTCCTGAATATAAATATTTGTTCATGTAAAATTCTCTAAAATGAGAATTATATATATATATATACTACTATAAAGAGAGAAATCGAAGTGAAATCTCATTCATCGAATTTAGCAGTTCGAAATAACTTACAAGTTAATAGTAACAGCAAACTGCATCTTATAAAATAATTAACAAATACAATCGATTCCGCTTAATTAGGCCACCGGTTAATTGGGGCAGCCATTTAATTGAACCAAATCTCAAAGAACGAAAACCAAACTAATAAACTAATACACAATTTAAATACTTAATTGTGACAATTTTTCGCTTAACTGGGACAATAGCAGAAAAAATTAGCAATTTTTGACATATTTTAGGGATTTTTCGAAAGTATGTCAACCAACATCTGCTTAAGAGTCTACCGTTACTATATACTGTACCTAGCGATATTCATTTACAGTGTCGATTTTATTTAAAATTTTTAAATTTTTGCCAAGATGCCAAGAAATGATTTTACACTTTCAAATAAAATTGCTTTGCTTGATAAAATTAAAAGTCAGCCATTTAATACAAGCCATCGTACACTCGCTGATATAACTGGTGTACCAAAATCTACCTTAACGCGTCTCCTACAAGAAAATCAACTGCGTGAAGAGTGGGCATTACAGAAAGAAATTCCTGGAACAGCGAAAAGAAAGCATGATGGAAAGGATTCAGAAGTCAAAGAATTCCAAAAGAAAGCACAATGGAAAGGATTCAGAAGTCGAAGAAGCATTAGATCAATGGATTTCGATTGGGCATTACAGAAAGAAATTTCGGGAACATCCAAAAGAAAGCGTGATAAAAGAATCCAGAAGGTGAAGAAGCATTAGATCAATAGATTTCTATAGTAGATCCAGAAGTTGAAGAAGCATTAGATCAATGGATTTCTATAGTTAAGATCAGAAGTCGTAGAAGCATTAGATCAATGGTTTTCTATAGTCAGCGGGCGAGGAGTGAATATCAGCGGCTCAGTGTTGAAGGCGAAGTCAGAGGAGATTGCTAAAAAGCTAATAATTAGGTACCTATTTTAATAAAGTAATAAAATAGGTACCTAATTATTATTTTTTACCTACTTATTTATTTATTTACGTCTTACATATTTTATTTTAGAATTTATTATTACTTCGTTTAATTGGGGCAGCCACTTAATTAAGCCAAAATGGATTAGTCCCGACAGTGTCCCAATTAAGCGGAATCGACTGTATATGTTAATCATCGAATGACTGTATTGATTCAAACCAATTCAATTTAATTAAAATTCGAAAATCATTCAGTATTATAATTATCATAAGGGAAAAATTCAATATGAAAAAACATTGGAGTTTTTTAATAATCTGACACACTCGAATAAAAATGCTAGGATACCAACTAATATATAAGATTTTTCTACTCCAATAACTTCTCGAAGAATCCAAATAACTGGAATGATATGAGTTTAAATCATTATATTAAATTGGGATATATCGAATCCAATGTAGTACAACAATTATCTCGAACAATTTGTTCAATTAAACTTTATCTGTAATATGTTTACGAGTAAAATTTTAATTTTTTACTGTACTTTTTTCTTTATGCACATTTGTTGCTTGCTTTATCGATTGATGTACTGTATACAATGCGAAGTCGCAGCTATCAGACGCCAGCAGCACGGCAGAAATAATATTTTCGAGATAAAATACTTGTAACAAATACAAATAAATTTTATATTTATTATGTGCTGTGCAGTATTTATGTTTACGTTATAACTTTTGTGTGGAAAAAAATATGAATGAAATAGCTATAAAAAAATTATGACGAGTCTAAAAAAATTTTTGATGCTTTTGACATTATTCGACTTCTTGATTTCATATAATGTAATATTCCTGTTTTCTTTTTTATGGAAGTTAACGCAAACTTATTAATGATGATGATGATAAGACTTTTGATTTACCCTGATCATGTATTTATAAGCACTCAAAAATTTATTTTCCATTATATCAATTTCTTTTTTTTTAATACAAAATTCTGAAAAATGATTCCTACACATGTTATAGAGATATCACTCAATTTTTCTTATTTTTGGTAATTTTAAAACTGAATAATAACTTAAGCGTGTATAAAAAGGTACTGAAATAAATAAATTGTGCGAACTGCAAATACAATCAATCATCTAACCAGTTTTTGAACAATTAACGTATAGCAGAATTAATATAACAATTAATAGTACAATTAAGAGAATCGCCTTTCATATTATTGTATAAATTTAAATCAAAAACTTTGTTTTGATCTTATTCGCTTAAGAATATTTTAATAATGGGTAATTATGATGGTCATATTGCTAAAAGACAGAAAACCGATGGTGATAGAGGTTCATATGGACAGTATGGAGATTATGGTGTTGGTGGATACAATAATAGAAATCGAGGACCAGAGGAAGAAAAATTCAATCATATTTTATTAATGACAATCCAGAATCCTGCTTATCCTATAACAGTGAATGTAATTCATACAATTTGCAGTCCAAGTGGAAAAGTTCATCGTATTGTCATTTTTAAGAAGAATGGAGTTCAAACAATGGTTGAATTTGATAGTATTGAGTCAGCCAAGAGAGCAAAAGAATCATTGAATGGTGCTGATATTTATTTTGGAGTTTGGTGGCTTCACTGTGTGTATGTTGGTGACTTTCTGCGAGTTCCTTCAGTTTGGTGGCTTCACTGTGTGTGTGTTGGTGACTTTCTGCGAGTTCCTTCAAGCTATCTTCAAAACCAAGTTTTTTCTGCATAAAGATAATTAATTTTGTTATATTTTGATAGATAACGTTTTTCTGATTCTATAGATATATAATTTGTCTAGTTTTAGTCATTTTTTAGTAATTTAGGACTATATTTCGATTTCTGTTAGGCTTAGTACGATAAGCGTCGTTAGGCTTAACGACTGTTACTCGTTTCTTCGTGAAGCTTGTCTGTAGGTCTTCAATTTTGTTATATTCAGTTAGTTTTAATTTCTGGTCATCGATAAAAGGAATAAGTGTTGTGTGACTGACAAGTCGGATGCCATGTTGTTAATGGCAATAGATCAGGATGACACAGAGCGTGAGATGCGCGCTTCATATCCTTATCGACTGAACAGCCATGTTGGATTGAATGCCGTGCAAAAATGGAAGCCTGTTTAATTAATAAGTGAATAAAAAAAATTCCCCCTTGCTGGATTATACAGAAAGATAATAAAATTAACCGGTGGCAGTACGATTTTTTTTATTATATATATATTTTTTACTTTTTTTTTTTTTTTTTTTTTTTTTTTTTTTTTTTTTTTTTTTTTTTTTTTTTTTAAATTGTTTTTTTTTTTTTTTTTTTTAAATTAGTGAGATATAAGGTAACAACTCCGTATTATCGTGTCATTGATCAGTCCGGATGATGATAGTCCCAGTTCGTAGCTAATAGAAACCGCCACTTAGATCGATGTTGTGCTTACAACATGAATTATTCAACGAAAGGAACAACATGACAGAATGGAAATAGCTGATGGATTATGAAGGTTTATTTTTTCCTTTTTTCCTTCTTACTCTTGTTAAATCCTCTTCTTACGATCCACTGAACTTGTTCCTTTTAATGGAGTTTGCTAATTAATGGAGAGGGAGAGATAGAGATGGAAGCTGTTAAACGTTGTCGAGAAAAATTCATTTTTCTCCTCCCTTCTTCTTCTTCTTCCTTTTATATTGTAATGAGATAAGGACGATTTAGTAAAAAGTGGAAATTTGGGATTTTCTACGGATTTTTTTTAAATATTTTATTTCGGTTAGTTTCGGATTAATGTTTTAAATCGTTTCGATTTTATGTTTTATATAAAATTCGATCCGGTTTGGTTCGGTCGAAATAATGAACAAAGAGAGATTCGTTTCGATTCATTACTACAGCAGGATTAACTTTACAACTTGATCTTAATTAATCTAAACATAAGACATAAACCTCAAGCCGATTTCTGGTTCTTTAAGGTAAATCCTAAGCCAGTTCGTCCTGTAACATAAATCCTAAAACAATCCTCGTCCTGTAAACGAAATCCAGAGCCAGTTCTTTGTACTTTAAATTATAAGTTCTAAGCCAGTTTTTAGTCTTTTAAATCCTCAGCAGATCCTCGTCCATTAAGACAAATCTCAAGTCAGTTCCCAGTCCTTTAAATCCTCAGAAAATCCTCGTTCTTAAAAAAAATCTCAAGCCAGTTCTCAGTCTTTTGAGACAAAAATTCTAAACCAGTTCCCAGTCCTTTAAATCCTTAGATGATCCTCATTCTTTAAGACACATCCTACGAGAGTTCCCAGTCTTTTAAATCCTCAGCAGATCCTCGTTTATTAAGACAAATTTTAAGCCAGTTCTCAATCTTTTAAATCTTCAGCAGATCTTTGTCCTTTAAGACAAATCCTAAGCCGGCTCTCAATCTTTTAAGATAAAAATCCTAAACCAGCTTCCAGTCTTTTAAATCCTCAGCAAATCCTCGTCCTTTAAGACTAATCCTAAGCCAATTCTCAGTCTTTGAAAACAAAATCCTAATCCAGTTCCCAGTCCTTTTAATCCTCAGCAGATCCTCGTCCTTCAAGACAAATGCAGTTCTCAGTCTTTTAAGATAAAAATTCTAAGCCAGTTTCCAGTCTTTTAAATCTTCAGCAGATCCTCATCTTTTAAGACAAATTTTAAGCCAGTTCCCAATCTTTTAAATACTCAGCAAATCTTCGTCCTTTAAGACAAATCCTAAACCGGTTCTCATTCTTTTAAGACAAAAATTCTAAGCCAGTTCTTAGTCCTTTCAGACAAATCTTCAGCAGATCCTAGTCATTTAAGAGAATAATCGTAAGTCAGAGATATTCGTATTTTAAGACATAAATTCTAAGTCAATTGCTAGTTCTTCAAGTAAAAATGCCAACGTTTATAGAAAGAAAAACCGGATAAAAAAAATATTTGGATAAATCGAACTATGTAAAGCAAACAATAACCAAAATACGATTCACTCCCTCGAGTAGTACGAAGAAATATACTTAACTCGAACAAAAGAAATATTCGAATAAAACGAAATGTTAGTAATATGAAACTTTCTTCCACTTTTTTTTTAAAAGAAAAAAAAAACGATAGTCGGAGACATGTTTCGCATTTGTACTTACGCCTTTGTAATAATAAAATGTATATCGAGCGAAAAAGCTTCCTTTCTATTCTGAAAAGTAGCGTAAAGATTTTAAATATGATATTGGATGTTTGTTTACTCTTGGGAACGAGCGAATATCAAGCAAAAACAGAAAAGTATCGATTTATTAACAGAAAAAAAAAAAAATTGAAAAAAAATAAGAATATCAAATCTGGAGAAGAAAACCGGTATAGTTGATATTCTTCGTATTTTTGTACCAAGATTTATTGAGTTCTAGTTTCTATTGATGCTAGGAATACAAATCGCATCCTCTTTCATCCCATAGTTTCACCTTTTGTCATCGGATACATTACGAGCTTGTTAGGTATTCATTGCAAGAGGGCAACTATAACCATAAACACTTCATTATTGCGCTGATAATTAAATGCTTGATAATTTGATAGTCGTTCCAGAGATACCGCTATGAATAATGTTTCTAGTGCATTTTTTTTTTTGTTTTATTTTATTGTTTTTTTTTTCCTAAACTTAGTTTCTACTCTTTGCCACTTTTGACATTTTCAGAATATTAGAACATTACAAACTTATCGGAATTTGAAGAGAAAAAGACCGTTCGTTTTGACTTGATTGAGTTGCTGTCTCTTTGCTGTTATCTGTTGAAGATAGTAGAGAAGGCAGCAAAAGTCATTTAGTTCATTGTTCTAGCTATTAATCATTTTATACGTTAGGGGGTTATTATCGATTTCTCTTTAGTAAACGAATGCATTGTTGTCGTTTGGATTATCGTCATTGGAAAAATTTCAAGTTAAATTTGATTGATTTGCCAATTTTTTTTTCCTATTTCAGTTTTTCTATTTTAAAGAAATCTTACGTGTTAGATTTGAAAAATACAATTCGCGAAAGATAAGTTACTCGTTTATGAAATTCAGAGAGTACTCGTATACTAATGAGAAAATGCGATGTCCACCCATTTGCCATTGATCTAATGCTCCAAACATTGCCTGCTTAGTGCCACGATTAACCATTGATCTACCGCTCCAAACATGCAATTTTTTTTTATTCGTCAATTACTTTTTAATATGTTTTTAATCTGAAGAAATTTTGCGTGTTAGATTGCAAAATATAGTTTACAGTTTATGAAATATATCATCTACTCGCATACGAGTAAAATACTTTTTTTTTTTTTATATTTGAATTTTAATCTACCGCTCCAAACACGCATATTTAGCACTTATTTTGTTATATTTTATTCGCCGTTATTTCGAAGATGTCTCACCTGTTAGATTGCAAAATACGGTTCTCAATAAATTATGAAGTATTTACTCGCGTGCGAGTAAGAAAATATTTTTATGCTATAAATCTACCGCTTCAAAAATGCATGTTTATCGCTAATTCTGCCATTTTTTTGTTTCATTATTATTTTAAATATATTTTTAGTTTGGAGAAATCTTACGTTTTAGATTGAAAAATATACTTCTGGCCATTTATGACATATACTGCATAGTATCTACTCGTATACGAGTACGACATTTTTTACTTACCAGTTAGAATAATCTATCGCTCCGAATATGAGTGTTTAGCACTTATTCTATTTTTTATTATTATTATTATATAATTTTAATGTATTTTTAAGTTTGAAGAAATTTTACCTGTTAGAATGAAAAATATAATTCGCAGTGATTTATGAAATACTGTACTGTATAATATATAGCAGGCTACTCGCATGCGAGTGCGATATTGTTTTTTTTGTTCTATATTGCTGTTTGCATCAATCTACCACTCCAAAAATGTATGTCTAGTACTTGTGAATCATTTTTCTAAATATATATATTTTAATTTTGAAGAAATTTATATTAGAAAAGTATAAGTATCATTAATTTATGAAATGTAGAAATTACTCGTATACGAATACAATATTTTTGCTTAGAATAATCTACCGCTCCTAATATGCACATATTCTGCTATTTTTTATTATTGTTATTTTTAATATATTTTAAAGTTTGAAGAAATTTACTTGCTAGATTGAAAAATATAGTTCGCAGTCTTTGATGAAATACTGTATTGTATATAGGAAGCTACTGGCATGCTAGTGTATGATATTTTTGTACTATATTATTATTTGCATCTTAATCTACCACTCCAAAAATGCATGTTTAGTACTTATGTATCATTTTTATAAATATATATATTTTTATTTTGAAGAAATCTTATATTGCAAAGTATAATTATCATTCATTTATGAAATATAGAAATTACTCGTATGCGAGTGAATTATATATAATACCACTCGAAAAATGCACGTTATATGCTTATTTTTAAGATATTTTGCAGTTTCTGACGTGCAATTTTCGTACACACTCACGAAAACGTTAATAATTACATTCGAATGGACGTAAACACACAAAATAATTTTAATTTTTAAGTACCGCGCCCTTTCTGACGGTGTTACTTTTCTTTTGCTGTTTACTTGAGAGAACCATTTTAAATTTTAAAGACTCACTTCTGCCACATATACGATCATAATTTCGATGATATATATTAAGAGAGAGTCATAAAAAAAGCATTTTATGTGGCTTAACCGTAAGCCGACATAGTAAACACGTTGCTGCATTAATAATCCTGAATGACATTATTGTGGTCATAAGGAGATTGTTTCCAGTCTCGTCGATCCTTCACCAAGTCCAAACGCAATCATCACAAAAGTAAATTTCCGTATTAATAATTAGAAAATTTCGGATTCCACTTGGAACATTTCGTTCTAAAAATTTAATTTCGGAAATACAATAAACGACAAACTTAGAAAGTGAGATTCATTAACGAAACTTTGTTTAACTTAACGGAGTGTCAACTTCTAAGTTTTTATGAGCTCATAAAAGAATGGACAATAATGGGTAATTCTGGTATCTTCAACAGTCCTCTTCCTTAATTGGTTTCTTTTTGGACATCTACAGCACCTAGATTGTTTTTTTTTTCTTCTTCTTCTTTTTCCCTTTCCTCCTCCATTCTCGATCCAAGTAATCTAGCCATCAGTCAGTTAACAACATCGTTAGAACGGTCAACAGATGGCTGGAGGGAGAGAAAAAGGCCAAATTCGGTCTTGGTATCGAGATTACAACGCTTGGCTGATTCTTGCATTACTCGACTGGAAAATGGCTTTGCAATGGAAACAATGAAATGACTTCGACTTTGCACTAACGACATCTTCGAACTCTTTTAACTCTTAATAGCTTGTGATTTTTCTGTTCTTATAGTCTCGAGAGTTGTCCCAGGAGACTCCAAAGTTGATAAGATGTCGAAGTCGCAACCGTAAATGGAGCTAGGTGGTGTTCGGCTGTAGATAACAGCTTCTGTTATTGGTTTTCTTAGACGACCGGATTCGATTTTTGGATAATTTAATGAAGAATTACATCCATTTGTCAATCGTAAATATTACTTTTACTGCTCCGAAACGTTACTCTCGTATAAAGTTAGATTTAATTGAGGTAAACTTTTCATCCTTGTCAGAACATGCAAACAAATTTGACGAACGTCGATGCAAAACATGCAGTCGAAATTTTTTATTTTCGATTTTTGAAATTCGTTACGGTTAGCATTATTAATTGAAACTGTTGCAATAAGATTCTTTTCTGGAAGTATTAAATAGAGAAATAAGGTTACGCTGTGCAAGATATCGATTGGAAGTTGGCAGCTAGATTAGCTTCGTAGTAAACAAGAGTGTTTATTTGTTGCTCAAGAATTTACCAGATTATCAGGCTACATGACATGGAATTTATCCGTGACGAGATCCGTGACTCTACTAGATTTCATCTTTTCGCTGACTTCAATTATAGTCACGTAATCGTTACCAATTTTCGAAAATTCTCGATGATGATGATGTTGCCTCATTACCATTCCGTACGCTTAAATGGTAAACTGTTGCGGTGTAACGTACTGTACTAGTTCAATGTGCAGATTTATAAGATAGGTGAGGTCTATAAAGGACTTATGAACTATCGGTAAGAAAATTTGGAAGTTATCCAGCAACTTCACATTCTCATTCTGATACGCCAAGCTTCCACAACCCTATGTAATTAACGGTAATCCTACAGTGGATTGACAGCATTACCGCATTAACTGTGCTTTATCTATCTCATGGGAAGAGAAAAATCCTTTTTTGCTCTTGATAGAGAATAAAAGAACGAAAAATATAATCATCGAAATGGGGTCGAAATACCATTTTTGGTGATTTGAATCAGACAAAGACACCGAAAACTATTTTCACAGCCGTTTTAAAAAAAAAGTGAAAATTATATTTTTAATTCGATTTTATTAAACTTTCCATTTTAAAAATCCTTTAAATTCGCAGTTACACTTTTTATTTTTTTTAATTAAAAATTTTATACAAGCAAGACCTGTTGCTTTGTCACTTATTTGATTATGGAAGATGAAAAAAAGCAAGAGATTTTCAAAAATTGCTATTTTAATTTACGTTTTTTGTTAGCGGAAATTACAATATCAGATGAAGAAGATTATACGGTACAAAGGCTATTCTATCGTATAAACAATAACAGTAATAATATTTACACAAACTGTATCATAGTAGTAGTAGAAAATTCTGTCTCGCTATGTAAACAAGACGGAAATAAAATCAAGGTAATGTACCATATAGCCTTGAGGCTTGGATATGAGTAACCTTTCAAAGCCGCCTTTTACAAGAGTTCCATTTGATGTAACATTCTCTAAACTAGAATTAAATCATAGAACGTTTCTTACAATAAATTGTATCTTTTAAACATTATTTTCGAGAGAGTACTTCGAAATTTTTAAATTTAAAATATCCGAAAATAAAATTTATTCGAGGAGAATATGTATATATTTTCTTTTATACATTTTTATTCGGATTACTGATATATTAAAACGTAAGAATTGAAAATATATTATTTTTAAGCCCCGAAATTATTTTGTAAAATGTATAAATTATAGCCGTAATCCTTAAAAAATGCAACGAAAACTGTAAAAATTTTCAAAATTATACACGTCCTAAAATGCTTAGAAAGTGAAGAAGTTTCTAAAATATTACAGATATCGAAATTTTCGAGAATTCTGGTGATCAAAATGAATAAAAATGAGGACAAATTAGATCCTGAAACGTTAAAATATTAATAATTATTCACACAGAATGATAGAATGAAGATGAAAATAATAAAAATAGGATTACTCTAGGATCCCATAGACTTAATACTGCCTTCCGATGCTGTCGTCAAGTATAGTTAGTTAAAATCTACGAATCGATTATAAGATTAAAATTAAAATTATTTAATCAATTTAATAGTTTTCGAACGTAATAATTATCGATTCCATTGTTACATAATAATTATCGATTTCATTATTACGCAAGCAATAATGAATTGTAATCGATTCATTATTAATTACGAAAATCGATTCGTTACTACTTACATATTTTATGTCGTCAACAATAATGAATTGATTCATTATTGTTGACGTAACAATGAACATTTCTGATTACGGAATTCATTATTACATCACTAATAATGAATCGATTTCGATTATTTTGATTATATTTGTTCATTTAGTGAATTCTAATATGCGAAATTCATTCAGTTCGGATATTTACAGGCAGGGACTTTCAGAGAAAATGCGAGACCTGGGAAACTAATATTTTTGAGACCCTCCAAAAAAGACAAAATTGACAAATATACAGTGGTAAGTATACAAGAAAATCGAAAACATTGATAGAGAATCTCAAATTTTGAGAAACATTAAAGCTCGAACAGTATAAAAATATACAAATATATTTTTTCTAACATGTTGAGTTATAAATTGAGGAGTTAAAATCTACGAATCGATTATAAGATTAAAATTAAAATTATTTAATCAATTTAATAGTTTTCGAACGTAATAATTATCGATTCCATTGTTACATAATAATTATCGATTTCATTATTACGCAAGCAATAATGAATTGTAATCGATTCATTATTAATTACGAAAATCGATTCGTTACTACTTACATATTTTATGTCGTCAACAATAATGAATTGATTCATTATTGTTGACGTAACAATGAACATTTCTGATTACGGAATTCATTATTACATCACTAATAATGAATCGATTTCGATCATTTTGATTATATTTGTTCATCTAGTGAATTCTAATATGCGAAATTCATTCAGTTCGGATATTTACAGGCAGGGACTTTCAGAGAAAATGCGAGACCTGGGAAACTAATATTTTTGAGACCCTCCAAAAAAGACAAAATTGACAAATATACAGTGGTAAGTATACAAGAAAATCGAAAACATTGATAGAGAATCTCAAATTTTGAGAAACATTAAAGCTCGAACAGTATAAAAATATACAAATATATTTTTTCTAACATGTTGAGTTATAAATTGAGGCCTCTAAAATCACGAGGCCTAGGGCAAGCCGCCCCTCTTGTCCCCCTCTGATAGTGGCAGTTTACATTAGATACTATTTCGACAAGCATACATACAGACAGATATGATCTATTATTGATTATTTTTAATAATATTACTTTCTTAACATGTTTACAATAATTTATGCGAATTTTATCAAAATTTGGTAGTATTTAAGAGAAAAATCACCTTCAAAACATATAGACATCTTTCCCCCTTATTACGTCAGTAATATTGATCTTATGCAGTATCCATTACTTTCACTAGCTTCTGTTCTTTGCTAGATCCCGATAACACGCATGAATTTTATTCAAATCGAATGAAAATTACGCGAATTATCGTCCTGACTGACAGACAGTCTGAAGGCACAAATTCTTTTATTCCAAATTAGAACGGACAAGAACAAAAATGGAGACATGATGTCCTTAAATGTTGAAAGTAAAGACTTACGTGACAGCAAATCAAATGACTAATTCTAAACTATTTTATTTTTTATTTTTTAATAATGTCACAGATGAAAATAATAATGACATTTTATGTGAGATAAAGAATTTTGTGCATAAATTTAATTCTACTTATGGGATTTTTAAACTCGCTCAGTCAATTCTATACGCGACATGATTAAGTTGTCAACCATGCATGAGAAATTTACTAGAAAGAAACTCGGAATTTTATTGGACCGCACTCCCCGATAACACAGCCATTTCTAAGCTTGACTGACCTTTATATCTTTTGTTTTGAATAAATCATTTCGAGTGATAAAGTTGTTCTCTATGATAAACTATCCGTTGCTTCAATATTTACACATTTCCGAATATCCAAGTTTTATTTCTTTACTTTTTTAAAAATAAAAAAAAAAATAAAAAACTCTCCACAGTTCGTATATATATCTTATCTTTATGGCTCGATATACGAGTTCCTTAACAGCATGTTTCATTGTTTTGTTTCTCACTTATGATGTCTTGTGTGATCATCATTGTTCATGGTTATATTTATGGCTGACTTACGACAGAATACCTCAACTGGATCTAATGCATTCAACTCGAGTTAATGAACCTATATTCAGATATGAAGTTTTCTTAACTGTAGCAATCCTTAAAAGCGGAGAATTTCTTAAAACTAATTTTCGTAGATCTTTTTTTTTCTTCCTTCTTCTTCTTCTCATCTAAGAGCAATCAACTGGGATAGAACTTTAATTATCCAATCAAAATATTTTCTCTAGTTGAATGAAATTACTTTAAATTAGCGAGATTGGAAACTGATAGAAGTTGAGTTTATTATGAGCAGATATCAAAATGGAGAAATGGCTTTTGCAGGATGGATTCTCGACCACCTAACTGTCAAAAACCTCTGCCAAGTAAAAGAGTAATGTACACAGTGAATGCAATAAAGTCGATAAGAAATATATATACCAAGAAAGGTCTTTAAAAAATATAAGGTTTTTCAATAATATCCCGAGTAAAGGAAGACAGAAACAAAAAAAGGAGTAGCAGCAGCAGCAGAATTGCTAGGTTGCAAGGCATTATGTAACGTGGATTGCTTAGTAACCTTTACCATGGTATCTTGATTTGATAGACGACGGTATCAGAAGTTAATAACGACGGTTAATGTGCTACGGAAGTCGTATTGTTAAAGGTAGAATCACGTCATCAATCAACCTACCTTTCTTTGCTTATTTCATTTGCACGGCACGGAACTTAATGTGATTGCGTTGTGTGCTCGTTTCTTTCACTGGAATTACATTGGCAAAAGAAAATGAGCACGAAAATATATTTCGATAGTCACATTTAAACCTTATTAAAATCAAGTTTGCAGTGTGTCTCCTAGTTTGTCTCTTCTCTCGGTTTAGTCATAACATCAATATATGCATTACAAAATATTTTGAAGTATATTTCTACAATAATTCATGCCGTTCGGTGTGCAAACCTTGATGTGGAATTTAATAATATTTTCCATTATCCTAATCCTCAGAGATGCTGTGCCGTTCAATCAATTAGAAAGCGTTATTAATTATTATACGAGTTCGGTAATGGAGATACGTTATGCGGATGTACGCTGTACGTGTTTTTAGCGAAAAATATATCATGTTTTGTAAATACTGGAAACGTATTTCCATTCGGAATTCCATGGCATTTTGAAGTCACGATTGGCATATAAAATAGATAAAATGTCGTTCGGCAAAGTCACGAATTTCAGTTCAATCAGACTTTTTTTTTATTTTTTTGACTTTTTTTTTTATTTTTATTCCACACTTCCGTCCATTTGTCTCTGCGAAGCGTGACCGAATTGCGGAATTTCTCAACATCCCACTAGAAATAAATTCCGTGCTACAGTTCGTAACGAATCTAGCCATAATCTGATTTGCCTTAAAGTCTCTCTCTCCAAGTGGAGCGTCGCAAGTTGCAAAAGGCAAAGATGTCAAGAGTATGTTACGGAATGTGGAAAAGATGGGATTTTTGCCTGGAAGCTTGGCTGTTGGCTTATGCAATTTTTGAAACGTTTTCCTGGTTTATGTCTTTCTTTTTTCTTCTTTTTGTGCCATATTAAAGTTTAAAACGTATCTCGACAATAAACTTTTTTTTTTCTTCCTTTGGTCCCCCTTTCTTCCATTCTTTAGTAGTTAATTTTCTCTTTTAGGCATAAGTAAATGGATTTGAAGTAATAAAACTCCAAATCCATTTAGCGAAGCTTTATATAGATATATATGCTTGCTTTCTATACTCTATATTCGTTCATCTATTTATTACGGCTTTATACTTGCATTAAACTCGTCGACATTTTTTCTATCTTTTGTGATTATTGATCAACCAATCCTTTACTAAGGGATTTTCTGCTGTTGCGAACTGGTGTCCCTGAAGGATAGGATTATCGAGTTACTACTCGGCCAGAACCTAAGTGAAAGCTTTCAGTGGTTGACGACTTTGAAAATGGACATTTGTTTTTGTCTTTCGGAAGTGCAATCAGACAAGTCGATGTTAATTCTCATCCAGAAGTTAAAGAATAAAAGTCGACCATACAACTTTTTTTTTCCTTTCTTTTCCTAGATGGAATTATGTAAGTAACTTCTAACTATTCCTTTCATCTCCATTTTTAAACAGTTTCTGCGATATCATTTCACTGGAGTCATAAATTTTAATCAACTTGAGAGCATTTATTTTTATTAAAACTTAATTTTTGATAGAATATTAATAATAATTAAGCGTTAAATCGAAAATATAATTATAGGAGAGAGTAATTATCACTAATGGTTTTCGACAAAACAAAACTGGGGGAGGAAAATAAAAAAAAAAAATTATAATTTAGTTACAATGATGTTCTCGAGAGTAGAAGAAGAAGAGAATGACATTTCACGAAATTTCTTGTTGAACGTTTTAATTAATATAATCTGTTGATTAACAGATTTTAAAATTTCTTTTAAAAATGAAGCGTTAATTAAGCGTTACGCCATTTTTTTTTTTAAACGCACTTCAACCCTTTGGGGACTGCAGTATCTATGAAAATTTATTAATCAATCATTTATATTTAGTGGTGGACAAGTTTTACGAAACTATTACCTCCTCTTTGCTAAATTTGCAATATCCTCATCTCGAGTGATTGGTTTTTTTTTTTCGGTTTAAATTTCTACTATGCCTACAAAAATTTGTGTTGATGGCAAAATCAATGATTGGACGATACTCGTTCTTTACTCTAATGGAAACAATTGATCGAAAACTAAAAAAAAAAAAAAAAAAAAAAAGCTTTTAAAAATGAAAAAAAAATAAAACATAAAAAAAAAAGATTCTCGATAAGAAATTTTAAGAAAACGTATTGTTTACAATTATAAAACTTTTATTTTTTCCCCGTCCTTTCAACTATCAGAAAATTAAAACTGATAAGAACAGTGTTTTATACAATAAAGTTAATTAAGAATTCCGATATGTAGCAATTTGTTTTGTTCCAGAACATGACTAATGGTAAAATAAAAGCGCAGGTTCTTTTGCTTTTGCAATACAAGTAGCCTAAGTGAAAAGAAGAAGAATAAAAAGAAAAAAAAAATTCAAACAGGACGGACTCCTCACAGTTCTATCTTTAGTCAAGTGTTGTTAGAAAAGGTGCCACCGCTTGAGTAGCGAACCATGACTTCAATCATCTCCCGAGAGAAGAAACTTGTGTGCCATATTCTTTATTCTTTACCGAGTCTGGAAAGGGATTCCCTGTTGATGCTAAAAGAAGACATTCATATTTCATTCTAGTTTGTAAAAAAAAAAATTCAAAAAAATGATCGCAACAATTCATATAAAAGATTTACCAAACCCCACGTTTCTAGCCATCAATCGTAAGCGAATCAAAGTAATTTATATCGGAAATATCATCATTTATTAATATATATCCTGTTGAGAGTTAATACAAGATTGTAAATTTTGTAGCGATGAATACGATCGCGTGTACTGTGTGTTTATTTTTACACTGTGCAAGAATAACCGAGAGCAGATGACTTCAGATATTTTTAGTTATGGCTATTGATTGCATATTAGTAGAATGCGATATGATTGCCTTTCGGCCAGTATCTTTTAAAAGTGAAAATAGCTTTTTGGATTTGTTTTTCTCCCATTCGCATTCTTCTCATCGATTTAAAGAACTCTACTACCATAGATCCAGTGAGAGAAAGAGAGGAGGGGGGAGAAAAAAGTTATTTTCGTCAAATTTACAAAATGCGAATCAAACTACGGTATTGAATTTACCATCTGGAGAACTGATTGAATGAAATTTTCTAAAATTAACTGCAATTTTGCTGTTCTTCATAGGTTTTAAATTGCGTTTTTTTCAGCAATTATTAAAGAAATTTAAACTCTTAAGTCGTAAAACTGATTTTAAAATGTTTTTTTTTTCTTGTTTGTAAATGAAGGTTTTTCACGTACGTTAACGAATTAAAAAAAAAAAAAATTACAGTTTATGGAGTCATTCCATAGAATTTTATAACGAATACCGATCTATAAAATAAATAAATATAGCGCAATTAAATTTAATAAGCATATATATACATATATAACTTAACAACAAACCGAAGCAGTTAGCTATTAACATGCTGAGTGCATCTGCAATGGTTTCTAATGGCTACTCTTTGACTATCATTAGTCAAGCTTTCGGCATTATTTATGGCATGTTTCTAGTTAAAAGTTTCAATCTCTGCATAATGCCAGCTTAAACAACTGCAAAAGCGGTGTTGTAATGGCTCCGAACGTAAAAAAAAAGCAATTAGAAACGCGAACATTTTGTGTAAGGTATTAGTGCACTTTAAGTGTTACGAATACTGTTATTTCGAATTTTTAAAACAACCAATCGGAGTTAGGATACCGACATCGAGCTAAACCGTCAAACGAATCCGATCAATCATATTTAATTTCGAATTTTATTTCATCAAGTAACGTTTCATCAATATTAAATTCGCATTTTATGCAATCCTTGGTAATAAATGAAAAGCCTTATATATATATATGGATTAAATGGGCAAAATTAAAGTGTTAATACTAAAACGTGATAATAATTTCACGTTGTTAGTATAATGATTTGCTGCTGTGAATATTTAACATTCGCTCATTCATAATTCACAAGTATGTTGTTGCGTTTGTAACAAATGTAATAATTTACGTAATATCTGATGTGTAAATTGTAAACTTAGAATATTTTTCGATGTGCTTTTATATCCGGGGAATTAATGACGATACAAAATAGTAGAAATATCCATTGAGTTGGAACGTAGTAGTAATGGCAGCAGTAGTCTACTAGTAAGATTTTAACATTCTTACGCATCTTCGATAACCTTAAAAGGGGATACATCCATTGAGTTGGAACGTAGTAGTAATGGCAGTAGTAGTCTACTAGTAAGATTTTAACATTCTTACGCATCTTCGATAACCTTAAAAGGGGATCTTTTTCTCTTGTATATCGATCGTTAGTGTGCAAGATAAGTCTTATGCATCGATTAAGTATGCTTTTGTGCCATATCAGAATCTGCACTTTTGTCCTTCGATGACAGGGAAACGTTTTTATCTTTTTTTTTTTCTAGCGATTTCTTCGAGAGATAGAAATTATTTCCACTGTATAAAACTTGTATTTTCGGCTATAAATTTCAAAAAAAAAAAAAAAAAAAAAAAAAAAAAAAAAAAAAAAAAAAAAAAAAAAAAAAAAAAAAAGTTAAGTCTGAAGTGCTCGAGTTATAGTTGCACAAATCGTCAATAGATTTCCGTTCGTTAACGTTACGGTTTCCGACGTTCTCTTCGTTAACTGCGAAGATATTTTGTAAAAAAAAATAATAATTTTTATAATTATTAACGAATTTTTTATGTATTTCCACTTGTACAGACAAAAAAATGGTAAAAATTACACGCGTGGTTAATGATAATGTCTAGCGATTATTTAAAAAATAAAAAATAAATTGATAGCGTGTTTATCATTCATAAAATCCGGAAAAATTCATCAGTTATGAGCTTAAACCAGGAATTTTTGTTGTTTAAACTTGGAATTTATGAGTTTAAAGGAAATAATTTACTTCTTTCTCTTGAACTTCCGCATGTTTATCCTCTGTTTTCTTTTCTTTTTTTTTTTTGTTTTAAAGTCTTTTCGATATAACTTTTAACAGGTTTCCCATAAGACCTGTCAAAATAAATCTGCCTAATACAAACATTACACGAATCGCAATAAATATTTAGATTATTTTTCGTAGTTAATTTATCAACCGCTTCCTTGTGCCGAAACAAACAAGCTAACTGTAAAAAACGGTTTCATTATTATAACACGGACGTTTAAGATATTTCCGGGGATTCCAGAACAAATACTCGGCCGTTCGTCATATTTAAAACGATTAAAATTCACATATTTAAAACTCCGATCACGTTTCTAAATCATCTTTCTTTATAAAAGCGAACCAGAAAAGCGGAACGACTTCCGAAAAAAAGACAGAAAAAAATAATAAAATAAAATATTTAAATATATTCCGTCAACGACCCGAGATGGCGCCACCTTTAATTAATTAATTCCGAATCAATTGATACGAAAATATGCAATTTTATTTGCTATCTAGTTACTTTTTCCCACCTATTTCCTTCGTTTCTGTATTAACTGTCATCCTCTGTTATGGGAAATAGGTCATCACTTTCAAACAGCGACGATATAAGACAGTCACTTCCGGGCTGGATACACACCGGAAATGGATAGACATTAACACAGTGGCTCACCCTAGCGGCAGAAACTGCGATAGGAAACTGTTGTCGTTGCTGTTTCTTGTTCTGATCCCTTATAAGTTTTATTACCTCAACCGTAAATTTCGCTGCCGACTCCAAGTTTTCTCATTTTAAAGCGCTCTTTATTTTTAAAATTATAGCTTTAAGCTTTATATAGCTATTTTTATTACAATTTTAGAATTTTTTTCTTTCTTTTTTTTTATATATAAATTTTCCAAGCAAAATTAAAGTTGTGTGTTATTACTCTGCTCTTGCGTGATCATTAACTGAGTATAAAAAAGAGATTTGAAATCCGTTTAGCGTTTTTTCTCTTCTTTTTTTCCTTGCGAAGAACCGAATTCAAGCTTTCGTTTGTTTACTTTTATTATGATTTTCGCAAGTTTGTTTATATTAAAAGCTTCCATCCTTACAAACAAGAGTACAGACGACAACAACAACAAAAAAAATACGATTTAAAATAAATTACTAAAATAATTTTATTTCAAAGCCATCGTGGGAGTAGAAAAAGCGTAAAAATTCTCTCCATTTTTTACGATATTGTACCACAATTTTTCAATTGATATTGCTTTCGAACTATAACGATATTTTATAGAAATTTCTAACTTTTTTTTAAGATTAAATTTCTTCCACTGGATCACAAAAATATTTTTTTATGGTGATGAATATTCGTAATAATCCAACAGCCAAACTATCCTAAGAAAAATCTATTAAAATTTTATGTTTAAAAGCCATTAATCTCAGAGGAATCGGCTCCATTTTGGAAAACCGGCTTAAGGAACAAGTATGATGTTTAAACTTGGATTGACCCAGTCAAACAGCTTATTTTTTTCCTATCTCTTCGAAGGTCATCTTATTTAAAAATGCACAAGATAAATTCTATCTCTACTCTATAAGGATAAAAATTATGACGATTGTAACTGCCGAAAAAATAAAAACAACAAAAAAAAAACGTTTAATTATGCCATTCAACTCCACAAACAAATGACTATATCGAGTTCTCCTCAAAAGAAAAATATTACATTCGGTTAACAGTTGTAATTATTCAAAGTTAATTCTGACAATAGTTTAGATATTACGAACAAACTTGAGTAACGATAATGATGGTAGTAGTAAAGTTAATGATGACACCAGATTATGTGTGCAGAAATAATTATTTCACCTTCATTATGACTCTGGTAGTGTTAATCTGGTAAAATGTAATTATAGAATAAGGAAATTTCTCCCGGACTTGGATACAAAATGGAACTTAGACAAACTGAAATATGTCTGACAATTGTGACGTTTCTGTTTGTAACCCTCCTATTAATAGGTTGACAGCACGGAAGTTGACGTGATGATGCACATTTGCTTGGCGTGAAGTTATTCCTTATATTTCCTTGAATTGCTACTTTAACGTTCAGTGAATAACGTACACTCCCTTAGGTAAATAACATCACGCTTATTACTTCACCGATAATTCGGAGTGAAGTCAATTTACAAATCATTATTTGATTCGACTCGTTCGATGAACAATTTAGCATTATTAATTTTATCTAATTATATAAATATAAAGTTTTTTTAGCGAATTTTCGCATTTCTAATTCTGTAATGCAAGTTGTATAGTACGTGAATGCCCTTTCCAAATTTGTTAATCGTGGCTTGAAAACATATAAATGGAACATATTCTCGAGCAAAATTAATGGATTTCTCTTATAGGATTCCATTATTACTTATTAAAATTCGATATTTGGCATACTTTGCCAAATTCATTTAATCAAGCCAATGACAGTAAACATGAAACATGATTGATGGCACAGCAGATAATTTCTAATAATGTTATGTTCCTATTCTGTAATAGATGAATGCTTAAAATACGTTTTACAGAATTTAAATTTCTTCCTCGTTTTGTTATGCCACTGCTGCTGCTGCTGTCGTTGTTGTTATAAAATCCATTATGTGTAAATCATACATATTAATGATATTTGTTTAAGATAGTAAAGCAGTTTTGACGTTATTAAGATAAATATGGCCCAGAGAAAAATAGTTTTAAAGTTAAAACAAAGGATACTCTTTCAACTCGCACATTATATGATACATGTGTTAAGTTCGTAATTGCATTTGTCACTTTGTTCCCTTTGTCATGGTAATTCATAAGTTGGTTGATTACACACAAAAGATAATACAAACTCTTCTCTTCTGGAAACATTTTGAGTGTTGCCAACTTTTATTAAATTTAATTCCACTTTATAATTCAGTTTAATGGAGTTTATGTATTTAAAAAAAAATGTTCTTCATAAAAAATTTATTGCTTTTAATTTGATACATAAATAGACGATAAAAATTAAAATTTCGTAATTGGAAAGAAAACAAATTTTTCCAAGCTTTTGAAGCGGCTTAGGATTTTTAAAATTTAATTTTGAAACTTTTACGGTAAACTGAATATTTTTAATAATAATACTCTTTTTCTTAAGTTTATATAAAGAAATTTCGATTAAATGCGATTAAAAATTTAAATTTCAAATTCGAATTTCAACCAATTACGTTCGAGAAAAATTATATAATTATCTAACCGGTCCTGTTAGTCATTATTATTATTTTTTTTTAAATAAATGCAAAATATCAAACGATTAGTTAATAATTATTATCAAACATTTAAAATCTTTAAATATTTTTATCGTCAATTTATTCAAACTATAAAAACAACGAAAAAAACGAAGTTTAGTTTAATCACATATTTATACAGTAGTTAAATCTTATTATCTTCGTTTTATTATTTTAAAAGCGCTTTTAAATCATGATTGATCGCTTTGTCGTGTGATTTGCATTTTTGAATGAAATCGTATCATAAATCTTATTATCTTCGTTTTATTATTTTAAAAGCGCTTCTAAATCATGATTGATCGCTTTGTCGTGTGATTTGCATTTTTGAATGAAATCGTATCATAAAAATTGACTTACATATCATTTATGCTTGTATGTTTTTTAATATTATACATATAAATTATTTCGGTGGTTTTTAAAACATATAAAATATACTTTTTGAATGATTTAAAAATAAGGATAAAAAAAATCGATCCGATTCAAATTTGATGTTTTGAAATAGAATAACTGTTATTGAAGAAAATACACAAAAAAATATTACGCTACTTTGTTGGAAACGTTCTCATTCATCGGTTAGAATCTTTCAAATTTCAAAGAAGGAAGTGAAATGTTATACCAGACACAATGATGTATGATAATAACATTAAAGGGCGGATGTTTAGTCAAATATTAAAATAAAAATTCCATACAAAGTAGCCAATTTCTGTAATACTATAAAAAAATTTGATATGCATGATATTTTATAAACAAATTTAAGGTGCTTGTATTTTTTATAAATTTTTCTTACTTTGCATTTTATTTTTCTTTTTCTAATCTCGAGTTTAAAATTCATCGAAAGTCATACGATTTAAATGATAACAAATTTAGATAGATGAATTATACTGGCAACACTTCGTGAAGCTGTTTTAAGATGGAATTAAATGTTGCCATCTTGTATCTTCTCTTTTTTTTCTTTTTAAATTAATTAGTTAATTTAAAAGCGTCTTTATTTTATAAAGTAGGCCTATTATCGCATCGTGTTATTTTAATTATAAGGCCACTTAAAAATTCGTTAATTCTCAACTTAATAAACCGAAATTTTTATCTCGTTATATACGTCTCTTATTTATTTTCGGAGAAATTTTCCGACTCTAATTCGCGTATTATCAAATTTTTATCTCATTATATACGTCTCTTATTTATTTTCGGAGAAATTTTCCGACTCTAATTCGCGTATTATCACGAAAATTTCAAATTAACTCTAATAAAATCTGTTATAAAAAAACTTTCTTTCCACTTCAAACTATTTATTTATTATTATTTTTTTTAAATAAGAAATAAACTCACAGCCCGCGTAAACAGCAGCGATATTTATGCATTTAAAAGAAAAATTCCTTATTTATTTTTTTATAACCGATTAAACTTTATTATATTTTTATAATAGGTATATAATAATTCTTAATTTATAAATTTAACTTTAAAATCACGAGAAAAACTACTAATCTCCATTTTTTAGGCCAAAATGTTTAATTTATTTCAAATTTAAAACTGTTAATTCTTTAATTAGCGATCGAATGGCAAATTTAAAAGGTAAAAAAAAAATTAGATTATCTTGCATTAACGAGATCAAAATTGTACATTAAATATAATTAAAAAGAAAAATTTGCCAAAATTAAAATTAGATTAACGAGATCAAAATTGTACATTAAATATAATTAAAAAGAAAAATTTGCCAAAATTAAGTTACTATATAAGCGTAACAAAGACTTTTCGCTTTTTCTCCACCAGTATAAGTTCCCCCTCATATTTATTTACAGAATTAAAATTGATTAACTACACGGTAAAAGTGGGTATAGATTAAGTAGCCATTGTTCTCCAGAACCTTATCTTTTTATATGTTCTTGATGGGTTGTTAGAATAGTAACCAATTCCACTTGATTATCATTGATTTATTAATCACTTGAGCCATTTACAGAATCAATTAATTAAGAGACAATCGATGTTCAAATTAACACCGTACCACAAATTAAACTTATTCATTAAAAAAGAAGAAGGAAAAAATAATAATGTTTAACCGAACTAGGTCCGTATAGATATCGATTTTTGTCCTATTAAAATTTATAAGGGGATTAAAGCATTCAATTGGATTCTAAATAATCATAAAATTTGTTACAAAATTATTTCGCTCGTCTCATTAATCAACTAAAACTTATTAAAGTTAACCGATTTTAAGCGGAAATAATGAAACATTTTTGATAGAAAATATAACTCAGGAAGCAAATTAATTGTTGACTTACGTATATAATTTTCGGAAAATAATTAAAGCCGACTGATCGTTATTTGAAGCGTACTTATTAACTTATAATAGCTAGCTGTTAGCATATGTCCGAACAAATCTGTGATATATTATATGTATATATATATATATATATATTGTATAATTATTCAACGATATTGATAAAGATTCATTAATAAAATTGATATTCGTGCTCGGCATTCATTAACGAAATTAGCGAGAGTTATATAGTCGCTCCTACAATTTAGTTTTATGCTGATCTGCAATTTTAAATCCTTATTGTTAGAAAGTGTTGAGTTACACAAATTATGATTAATAATTATAATTTTTCTTCCATAAATATTATGTTCTAACTTTCTAAAAAATAAGTCTAAATAAGAGTGTAGATTTAATAAACATTATTTTTCTATAAGCGTAGAGTAAATATGCAATTTTTAAATCGTTATTATAGAATAGATAAGATCACACAAAAAAATTATCTTCTCGTAATGAAATTTTGGAAGCATAATTATGGTTTATTAAAGATAATAATGATTAAAATTTCATTAATTCTAATTAAAATTGAATTCTCTTTTGCAGAAAAAATGGAATTTTATTCAGAAAATTACTAAGTTAAGTAGTGTAATTTTAATTTTAACGCTATATACTGTGAGAATTCTAGATTTAATTGTATAAAAATATATATGGCTTCTTTCAAAAATCGACACGAAATTATAGGGCCTCTTTAAATCAATCCGAGGCCCTATACTTTTTACACAGTTCCAGATGAGATTTTGATTCATATTTACTTTGAATAGTATCTATTTTATCTGTAGAGTGGCCATTTAAAAAAAAAAATCAAAAATATTCTAAAAAAAAAACATAATTTTTTCGTTTGATTTGAAAGACGCGATTTTCTAGAATAATTTACACAATTCCAGCTTTCTTTCGATCGCACGACTGTAAAGAAATCTGTATAATTTCGAAAATTCTCTTCATATATTACATTTACAGGCGAAGACAAGTAATTTTATTGATAATTTTTGTAAGTGCTTAGACAGATAATCGATAAACTTTCCTTTAATAGTCTTTTTCCGGCCAATTTTTCCAAGTCGGTTATCATTGATACATAATTAATTTTTAATCCAGCAGAACTCATTTCCAATCCTGGCACACTTACAAGCGTTACTTATAAGTCTAATCTCGAACAAATAGCCCATTCAGAGTAATCTAGAATGATGGAAAGTACAGTCACATCCTCTCCATCTGGATCTTCACTTCAGTCATACTGTACTTGTTTCGCTAATATTACGTGAACGGCAATGAGACTGGCAGATCTTAAGACACGTCCAAGAGCATCATATCCGTAAATCACAATAACCATTATGTGTAAATTAGTGCAAAGAGGCTTCGTTTCTCGACCGAAATTACGCAATAAACTACAATACTTAAATTACATGTTTTAATATGGCAATCACTTAGATATCAAAGGGACTTTTGTGTTCTGTGACGAACCGAAACCTCTTATGAGATACTGTGAGTTAAAATCATTTATTATATGCTTAAATCTGTATCAATTTTTATAAATTCTTTTGTTTAATACTATAACAGGTAGAAGATTATCATTCTTAACTTTAATCCTGAAAGAATGCATACACTTTCATAGAAACAAACTTTATGATAGGCGATAAGTTCGCTTCTTACTCTTCTTCGTCCTAATAGATTAATAGATTATTTAATTATAATTTATCAAGAGAGTTTGGCTAACTTCTTATGTAACAAGCTAAATAGATTCTACATAAAACACTTTCTCTAATTATTATACAGATATATAAGATCATTAAGACACATCTCTTTAATTTTCACCGAAGGAATAATAAACTTCGTTAAAAATATCAAGAGTTAAAGACGTAAATCGAATTATTATATAAGATAACGAAATTATAAGTTATTAACTATTTTTCTCGAGTCGAAATGATGATTATCAAAAGGCTTTTGATATTTTCGATGCCATTAATTAAATTTGCCTTTTATAACGCTCAAGTGATTTGAAACAAGATTCTCTCATCCAAATCGACGTCACGATTTTGAATCGGACAAGTAGGATAAAAATTGATGACAATCGAATCGACGCTAACAAATAGATCTTAAGGATAGTATCAAAAATTGTTTCGTTCCAGCTGTGCAATCCTTTAACTCGAAAAAAAAGATTTGTCTTGATTATTTCAAGACGAGTAGAAATTGTTTCCATCTGTCAGCCATGTATAGCAGTGTTTTGATCATTTGATCCTTAAATTATACTCCGGATAAAGAAGGAAAAAAGAAAAAAAATTCAAGTTCACATGCCAACTGAATATCTATTCGCGTAGAACTATTTATTAATCAAACTGGCCTTTAATAAAATTTAAATGTTGTTAGCCGCTCTTGTTATCTATTTAACTAAACATTTTTAAGTCTAATTAAAGTCTAGTATTGCCATTAAACTGCGCGTGTCGTTTATTAGATTTAAATATTTTGTTGCGTGACGATATAAAAAAAAGAAACGTCGTCATCGAATTGAACAAACTTTAATTGATTTTAATTAGAAAATAAATAAACAAAAGAAAATTTCTACTATAAGAGAAAATTGCTTTTGAACTACTTTAAGAAAAAATAGTTAATATCTAGAAGGATCGTTACTCTGAGCTGGGGGTTGAGTATAGAATCCTTTGGTTTTTGTGGCAAGAATGTAATGATCAATAAAGAACGAAATAACTTGAAAAAGGGTACAAAGCTCTTTAAATGATCTATTGTAAGGAAAGAATTTAATTTTAAAAACTTAGATAGATAAAAAAGATAAAAAATAAATAAAAAGACAAATCGCGCCGTGTTTAAAAGACATCTTACCACTTAAAAATCTGAATAAAAAAGGCGCTAGTAGTATTTTAATTTCTATTCGTTCAAAATGCTACAAAAAGATTAGAAGATACGAACGACATTAAAAATTATAAATCTCATGAATTATTAGTGAGCTGTCAATATTGATACGAGTATAATATTTATTGATTTTGTACGCTTCCTAGAATCTGCTGGTAGAAATGTAACCATGACAACGAAAAAATCAACTTTGGATTTCGGAATATTTATCAAACATTATTTTTAATCTAGTGATCAATTATTATATGAGTCTTTTTTAAAGAGTTTTTCTTTTTTATAAAATGCTGTAGGATAATAAAAAGTTTTTTAAAATTTAATTTATCGCGCATTAATAATTCGTAAAAAAAGCATCTTCAAGTTATCGTCATGAATTAAAAATATTAATTGATTAAAAACACATTTTCTATTATCATTTATTTTTGAAGTAGAATTTAATAATTATGATATTTTTATTGCTTATATAAAAATTTATTTAACAATGCAATTAATTATTTTAAATGTTATATTTCTTTTTTAACATCGAAACTCGCGCTAAGAGGAAAAAATTAATTAACTTTTTTTTTAATATTCTTTTATTAATAAGAGAAAATGTACTGTTATTTATAGCAAAGACAGTATTTAAAGAAAAACATTTAAATTAATTTTATATAATTTCTGATTATTTTTATATGTAAATTATTTTAAACAACAATTTTTCTAAATTTATATAATCGTTATTGCTTTTGGTGGATGCAGATGCTACAGCCATCTGTCGCCAAAAATTGAAAACTTACTTAAAAAAAAAATACTGTTTACACGTTATTTGCTATTCTTTTTTTTAATATATACAATTTTTTTAATAATATAAAGAACACATTCAAACATGTCATGTTTGAATAGCAAATCTTATAATGGAATTGTGCAATGAAAAGAATCTAATTGATGAGACTGTCTTTTGACTTCCATCTTTCTCTATTGAAACTCTAATAAGGACAACGTCTACCATATTTTTAATTTATTAAAATTTATTATCCTCACGTCAAACTTGATAACTGACATAAGACATAATTTATATCCCTACATTGCATCCCCATATCAATACAATATTGATTTAAGAGCTTCGATGTAATGAGTATAAAGATTACAGGTTGTTTAATACTTAATAATTTGAAAACTTTAATATTTAAGTAATAAAATTCTTCTCATTTTCAACTAAATGTGTTTTCGAACTATACTAGTCTCTAAAATACATAATGTCATATATGAAATTACTACAGTTCTCTATAGTTTTGTCTTGAAAGTTCGAAGTTTTGTATATCTTAAAAAGTTTTTAATTAGTAAAAATAATAATCAAAATAATAAACATTAGATAAATAATAAGTAGAAAGTATCAAAATTAAGTTTAATAACGTCCACAGTTTGATATACGTAACTTAACCCGACGCAATATTATAATTAATTTTGCTATGTTGCATAAAATTACTTCGCAAAATTAACAAAATTTTGATTACGTATTCTAGTATTCGTGACTAACATATTTCAATTATAAAATATTAAAATAACTTTTTATAACCTTTAATATATTAAATAAAGTATCGATTTTAAGGCATTTCTATAAATTGCAGATTTAAAATATGGATAACGGGTATATATCTGTGCGATGACTTGTTACATTGCCTGAATCCATTTGAAATATTGTAGAGATGTCAAATGTTTGCTCTACTGCTAAAAAATCGATATTTTTACTTTGAATGTAAAAATTGCTTCCCTAAGGCTGTAGTTGGAAATATATTACAAAACACCATTACTGATATATGGGGGAATGCAATTCAAGAATTAGTTGTGTCAAATTATTTATAATATCAGTAACTGATATGAATAAAATATATTATTAAATTAATTACTTAATAAATTAAGAAATAAAATGAGAATTTATACTTCGTTTTCGATTATTTGAATAACATCTGATTAGTAAAATCGCAGGTGGCGCTGTTATTTCAATTAAAGATGGCAGCCCCCACTGATGATTTTATGGTTCAATATGTTGTGGTTAGAAAAGATTTGTTAGATATTTTAAAATGGCCTTTAGGAGCTGTTATTGCTCAAACTTGTCATGCAACAACTGCCGTTTATCACTTATATAAAGATGACCCTAATGTAATTAAATATACATCAGATCTTGATCGAATGAGAAAGGTAGTTTTAGAAGTAAGTCAAATTTATTTAAAATTTTATATGATAGAATAAAATATCTTTATGTATTATTAAAAAAGAATCTATATATTTGTAAGATATTCCTATGTTTTTCCTGATAGGATTTTATAACAAAATTTTAAATTATTCACAAATTATCAGACAAAATTCTTTAAAATAAAAATTTAAAAATAAGATTTTAGTTTATCTATTAAAGGATGTCAGTTAAGATATAAGTTAAGCTGATAAGTTAAAAATACATTTTCAAAATTGAATTTATTTACTAATTCGTTACTAAATAATTTCGTTATGCAGAAGATAAGTATAGATCTAATATATTTTTAAAGATCCTATGCGATTTAAATTATGCATAGAAAGTAACATTTTCAATATATTTTAAAATTAAAAAAGAAAAAAATTTAAAATAAACGAGGTTGTGATTTATTATTCAAAAATATATGAATTTATTCATGAAGTATTAGATAATATTACATTGATAGAAACTAATAATAAATATATAAAATTAACGTTTCTCGAAGAGAAATTACAATATTATAGATATCATAAAGAATAAATAGCATTTAAATCAAAATGAATTAACATTATATCGCTACTATATCTTATATTTAATGTTAACTAATAGATTGTTTAAAATACAAAATATTAGCATTTGCTAATAGGAAAGAGATACTTTCTCGAATTTTCAATTCATTAATCTGTGATTTAAAATCATAAAATATACTAGTGTATACAGTGTGTTCCTTAATGGTTGGGCAAAATCAAGCCATGAAATTATTTATATCAAAATAATGAAAAAGTTCTTATGAACATAGGCTTGAAAAACTCCCGAATTTAAGAGAAATATGCACATTTTTTATGGTAGTGCTTTTTCAAAGATTGTAAAAGAAACGTGTTTATTAATAAAATAAATTTAAAAATGAAATTTACATTATAATTTAATATTTTCTTATGTTTTTCCATCTTAGATTATATCAATTTTGTTTTTTAAATTTACTTTATTAATTAAACACGTTTCCTTAACGATCATTGAAAAAGCCTTCCATAAAAATGTGCATATTTCTCTTAAATGAGACGTTTTTGGGCCTATGTTTAGAATAACTTTTTCAATATTTTGGCATTAGAAATTTATAGTTTGATTTTGTCTAAATGATTAAGGGACACGCTGAATACAATAATGTATATATACATTATTGTATCTTTACATATATTATTATTATTTTGTATTTATAATTTATTTAAAATATACAATTATAATATGTATCAGAATCTGACAAATACTTTAAGCCATTAATTATAAAAATATAATGTCTTCAAAAACTTTTTGAACTATTTAAATCCAGGAAAAAGTGATCAGTCTGTGGCAAAGATTATTAAAATATGATATTTAAAAAATAATAATAGACAATAGATATCAGATGAATATACATTATTAAACATTAGCGAAAATGAGTGGTGTTTCTCTGGTATTTCTGACACAAATTTTTCCCTATTTATGTATGATATTACAAGGAAATATTTTTGCTTTTACGATATTAAAGTTTGTGAAGAAAATGAAATAGTGTAAGAAAGAAAATATTTTTTGAATTAGCATTAAGCGATTTTAAAAATGGAGGTTTTATATGACTGCTTCTTGAAAAAATTAAGCATACTCATATCGTATCAAAAATTTTAAAACGTAAATAAACCATAACACTAACAAATTTTTCAGCCTTTTATCTAATGTTGATTATCTTCTGCACTGAAATTCATTTAGCTAGCACAGTAGAAGAAAATTATTTGAAGATCATGTCTTTATTTTCTGAAAACATGTAGACATTGTCTTTTATTATTATAGATATAAATTTTATAGTACTGAATTTAGAACTAACTTTCAATTAATTTTTATTTATAAAATATATCTTTGCAGATTAAAGATGAAATAGCATTAAGAAAATTATCTGAAGAACTACAAAAAGGGAACATTGATCATAAAATATGGATAGAACAACCAGAAAATTTTGCCACTTGTTTAGCAACTAAACCTTACCCAAAACTCTTAGTTCAGCATTTCTTTAAAAAATTTAAATTATTTAAATAAATATGATATTTTTATTATAATATAGAATGCTTTATTTGCACAATGTAATTTTATCATATTCTGTCAATATGGTTATAAACAATATCATAAAAATTATTCATTTATATCAGATAATTATATATATTAACATAAACATACTATATAACATTTAAACCATTATGCTGTACTGCATAATAATTTAAATATTGTTCGAAATACATAATATTCAAAATTTCTAAAATTTTTTCAAATGATATATCTTCACGTAAAAGCAAATAGTTTCAAAGATGATGTTTAAATTTCGAATAGCTATTATTTTGTAAAAAAAAAAAAAATACAGTATTTGGAAATTAATGTATTTCAGTAATCTTGGTTATAAAAAAAAATCATAGTACTTAAATTTTGAATATTCGACTTTATTTGTTTCATGAAATATTCTTCGAATGGATATATAAGCTATATAATGTATAAATATGTATACAGTACACACAAAAGGTTAAAAATGACTGAGTGGCAACGTATTAGGTTATCTTGGAACATCAGTTCCGGATCTCACCTTCAATTTTCAGGAGGAGGAGTCATCCGATTTGTTGAACCCCTTCAACCTTTTGGTTGACCCATCACAGGTATTGTCCAGCCTGTAATGGGCTTTAAAACAAAGTGTCTCCCTTAACCTAAAAATAATTTACTCCAAATTCCAAAACTAATACGTAAAATTTGGTATAATAATCAGATTTTAATTTTTATATGATAATTTTTTAGCTGTTTAGTATGCATTCTATCGTATTAATGTGTGTTTTCCTATAATGCACATAGAATTTAAATTCAGGCGTACTTATTATGTCAGATATATTTAATAGGTTTAATTTTTATAATGGTTACTTTGATCTTTAAAGATTTCTCAATATTGAAGATATGAAAAGTAAATAGAGCCAAAAGGATTTTATCAAATAAAATGCCATAGGACATTAAAAAATACGAAAAAGTTAATTGAAGTTTAATATCGTCTGGAAGAAAAAGGATCAAATATCTATAGGGCCTAAGACCTTTTGCATAAAAATTAAAAATACCGTATTTAAAGTTTGATTTAATCAACAAAATATTTTTATTGAAAAGGATCTTTAGATGCAGAAAATGGCTGTGTAGTAAAAGCAGAAATCGGGGCTGGCCTAAGTCTCTGGCTGCCCCAGGCGACTCAAATTGGCGGCCCCATCATATAAGCTGCTTTTGAGATAACAATGCATGATGGGTGGGAAAAGGGTCGGATGGCCAAGTGGTAACGCCTTGGGGTGCCACGCAGGAGGACCCGGGTGCGGCATCTCCTGAAAAGTTTTTTCGGGATGCTAGGCCAGGTTCGGCGATCCCCATACGGGTGTGGGTACAGCCTGTGGTTGGAATTGGCCCCGCCCCTTAGTAATCTCCCTGATTGGATTGATGGATGATGATTGGAAAGAAGCGATAAAAAAATGGGTGGGGAAAAATTATATAACTATAAAACCTGAGTTCTCAGTTTTAGGTATATCAATTTTCCAGCTTTCTAAAGATTTAAAGATGTTAAATATTGCTTATGTTATTCAGATTTAACATTTGTTTCAGATAATTTTATTATTATGCACTTAATATGTTATAAAAACTTACACAATACTAAATTATTTACAATATAAATAAATTAAAATGCGACTTTTCTCGGTTTTAATAATTGCAAAATCGTTTATAGGTTCTGAATAATTCAATGATTCAACAATTTTACTTTCAATTGATAGGAACGCTAAGCTATTCAAACGTTCTTAGGTCATATGTGATCGTAAATACTTTATTATTAGTTTCAACTTTGAAAAACTGCGTTCGCACGAGGATACTGCAATTGGCATTGGTAAACAAAATTCTTAGGGCAACAGAAATGTTAGAAACATTTGTTCTAAATTATTTTCGTAAATAAATTTTAATTCACTCGTAGCCATACTTTTTGCTGGAACCAAATTACAAAACATTTTTAGTTCATTGCACAAATCAGTAGGATCAATATCCGACTAGAACGATCAGTAAGTAGCAGTTGATTACCTACTGTATTATGTATAATTTTTTATTATAGCTACATTTCTGTAGAAAAACTTATTCATTTTTCCCTTTAATTACCATGTAGTTTTCGGTTGTGGGTCTTTTACAGCTTTGTGTGGCGGCTCTGGGCGACCGCCCAGTTCCATCCCAAAGGCCGGCCCTACAGAAGTTTACTATCTACTTGATAACCATTCCGATCTCACAACTCCAGATTTCCCAAGAGTTCTGATGTCGGTCGGATGGCCGCGTGGTAAAGCTGTGGCTTATCACCCTGGAGGATCCGTGTTCAAATCCGGGTCCCACACCCTCCATTTTTTCAGGAGGGGTCAGGGCCCGGCCCGTTGAACCCCATTTTTCAACCATTGGGTTTACCTCCTCATGGGTGTTGGCCAGCCTGTGATGGGTTCTATAAGTGGCCACCGCCGTATAGTATATCCCTAGTGAGATATGGCGGCTTAACTTACCTAATTTAACTTAACCAAAGGCGGCCGGATGGCCGAGTGGTAACGAGTTTGCGTACCACGCTGGAGGACCCGGGTCTGCAAGAAGTGAAAAAACAGTTTTTGGAGCGGGGCGTATTCGGAACCACAGCCCTATACTAAATACCTTTTATATTCAAGAAAAAATACACTAAATCAACTAACTGAGAGGCGCTGTGGTAACTACTGAAATTTTTTGTTTTTAGCTAAGTGTCCCCATCTGTATCATTAATCTGTGCCTTCACCGCTGTTATCCCTCCGATCCATCATCCTTATCTTTTTTCGCCAATCCGGCCGACTCGTGGTGTGGGGTTGTCTTCGCCTGAATTTCGCCAAGCATATGGCAACCTCTTATCTGTGGTACCAGGCTCATGTCGTATTCTGAGACTAGCCAAAGCTTTTCCCCTGCTCCACCAACGAGGGTACTACAGGGTACTTATGTCTGCGAGAATAATCTCGGCTTAATCATTGCCTGCGGCGCCCTCGAGAAGGCCGTGGAAAGGGGCCTGATAGTGAAGGACGGGATATCCGGCGTGGCTCAGCATCCCGAGAAAACTTTTCAGGAGATAACGCGTTGGCGTGCCATGCAGGACCCGGGTTCGGCATCACTCGGCCATCCGGCGGTCGAAGGATGGGGTTTAATGGGCCGGACCTGGTCGGCCGGATTGGCCGCGTGGAAACGCTTCGGCTTTTCACTCTGGAGGAGTTCAGTGATATGCTCTATAATGGTTTCTGTATTGGTCGTCCGGATTGGCCGCTGAAAACACTTCGGCTTTCCACTCTGGAGGACCCGGGTTCGAGTCTCGGGTCCCACATTATATTTATCATGGGGTCCGGATCCGGCCCGTCGGTCCTTGTCCTTCACAATCCCGCTGACTTCCCGCAGGGGTGGACAGCCTGTGAAGGGGCCTGTTTGGCCCGCCACATAGTATTCTTCCAGAATGGAATGTGGCGTCATATATTGAAAAAAAATTTGTTCCTGTATTATGTATCCCTTGTAAGATTCACCAGCATAATTCAATCAACGAATAAATCGGGATTATCTTCAGTAATAAATTTAATAATGCAATTAATTTTTAAGGCAGAATTATTGATAGTTACTGTGTTTATAAAAATATTTGATATTACAAAATGCCTTATATAGTAGATTTTTTTTATAAAAAATGAAAATATGTAATTTTAAAAATTAATGCAGCCAAATCATAAAAAATCAGATGAACAAACCAATTAGAAGATATAAGCAAGCCAAATTCGATCGATTGGTTGATGCTTTAACATTTCCACCCATTTCATACTAAATCAGCTTTCAAATAAAGGATTCTATAGGTTCAATGGACTTCTTTTGATAACAGATGTCGCCACTTACCACTCAGGTAGAGTACCAAATGGCGAGGGCGAAACAAGTCCTTCTACAATGCCCAGGAGAGTCAGCAGGATTGTGGAGGACGTGGATCGAAGGGCTGAGCCCGGATGCCATGATAAATATTTCCAAGGATTGGCTCGAGGATCGATCCTGAGTCCTCCAGAATGGAAAGTAGAAGCGTTTTCACCCGGCCAATCCAGCCGAGGATTCAATGGGCTTTTTTTATTCATTTATTTTACCCCCTTCAATTAGTGAAATTACTAAGGAGCGGGACCAGTTCCAACCATGGGTCGCACCCACACTCGTGGACAAGGAGCCAGATGGCGAAGGACAGGGATCACTGAGCTCGGCCCAGCCGAGCTCAGTGATCCCCGTCCCGAAAAAACTTTTCAGGAGATGCCAGATCGGGGACGCGAACCCGGATCCTCCTGCGTGGCACACCGACAGTGTTACCGCCCAGCCGTCTGGCCGCGGGTTCAATGTGCTTGGACTGAACACTTGAAAAATTTCAAGTGTGGAATCTCAAATTAAATTCAGATCCTTCAAGTATTTTAGATCCGCTTACTATTAAGCAGTTCCCCATTTAGTGATATCTAGAATCTATTAGTCGGCCAGATAGCCATATAATAAAGCGTTCACTTCCCACTTGGAAGATCTCGATTCCACACTATAGATTTTCAGCAAATGATCCGAGCCTGGCACGCTATATTTCATTCTTCTGCTAACCGAATTATAAGTTGGAACGAGAAGTGTCCGGAATAATTTGCCTCTTTGTAATCTTCAGTTGGAAAGCAGCACAATAAAGATTACATTAAATTTAATAAGTCTAATGTAATCTCTTCTTGTTAATTATAAATAAATAAAATGCCATTAGCAATTTATGAAAGAGTTTCTATGGCTGGGTTCCAGATAAAACTTAAATGCTATAATACGAATTAAAATAACATTATAGAAAATAAGTTAACAGCAACAGATAAAAATATGAAATAGGTGTTTATGAATAAAATATATTAGTGTTAATTAATTATCTTGTATTAATAAAAATATAGCATAACTATAGATTACTGATAAAATTCGTTTAATTAATGTATTTACTTTTAAAAAAAGAATATTTTGAAAAATAATAATTTTTTATGAAACATTTTTCACCACCAGAATGAGTTTCGCTGTTTATTTCTAAAAAAAAATGATTAGACGTTTCAGTTAGTTATTAAGTTGTTTTTATGTTTTTATATTATAAAATAAATACGAAATGACTCAGTCCATCATTGTGCAAAGTGAGCTGCATAATTAGTTTCGATGTTGCTAATAATAATTAAATATTGATATTTTATTTATGTTAGAATGTTTTATTTTCTATTATTAACATCGAGTTAGCGGTTCTAATAAGTTTATGTTTTTAATTATTTATTGGTCTTATGTAAATCGGTTGCCTTTATGAAGATTTTCGGAAGCATTAATTTTAAATTGCAGTAATTAGTCTGGTGATTTGCAATGTTTTCGTTATCATCATTGGCGTACCCAGAATCTTTGGTAACCAGGGTGGCATTTTTTGGCCCCCTCTAAAAACGCACCTGTTTTAACTTTCAACATTCATTTTCTTAAATAATTTTTAAGAACTGAAAATTACAAAAATTTTCATACAAATATCTAGTGAATAGTAATGATATTCCATGCTCTTGGCCTCCTATTAGATTGGTGCCTTGGGGCGGACCGCCCCCCTCTGGGTACACCACTGATTATTATTTTATTTTTTGTCCTATATCAGGTCATAGATAAAATGTGTTTTGAAAAATTTTATCTAAAAGCAAATTATTTTTATTAAATTGAATTAATTTTAATAATAATAATAGAATCCTGTTTTCATAGAATTCAGTAGACCAAGAAATCACAACAAGCACTTGAAGCAGGATAAAAAACTAATTTATTATTAGATATATATAATATGCACTACATATACTAATAATACAATCGCTTTCCGGAAACGCTTTCAGCCTATTATGGCTCTCCTCAGCCTGTAAAGTTTTTTATCCTGCTTCAAGTGCTTGTTGTGATTTCTTGTGTTAGTAGAAGCAGCAGAACTCACTTGTTTATAGCTCTGTAGACCATCTACTATGTTGATTTTCTTGTTTTAATTACGATTATTATATGCTTAATTAAATTATCCAATGAAATTAAAGACCTGTAAACAATAAAATAGCCAAATTTCATTCATTTTTGTCAATCTTAGGGATAAAATTTTTGATAAATTTTCATTTTATGTATTTGCACATATAGCATGTAAATACAAGTATGTAATTTCTGTTATAGGATTTTCAAATACAGAAAACTTCTACGTAACAATACTTTTACAACATAGTTTTGCTCTAACAGAAAATTGTTAAAACCTTCACATAACATATTATTTATAGATTGTGATATCACTCTGACATAGTTTAAAATTTACAGCAAATCTTAATTCCATATAACACTGTTTCATATTACACAAAATTTTATAGAAATCTAACTACCATGTTATATGAGGGATACTGTATACAAGTAGTGCGGAACTACAATGTGGGAGGCCCAAATCCTCTTTATATATACTTTCGTTATCCTTTTTTTTAAATTAACAACATAATACAATAAAAATTAAATGCATCATGAAAAGAGTGAAAATTCATTGAATTAGAGCAGTGCAGCCATAGAAGCATAGCCAAAAATATGAAAATAAAAGATAAGATTAGAGATTTTCCCAAATCCTCTTTATATATACTTTCGTTAAATTTTTTTTTAAATTAACAACATAATACAATAAAAATTAAATGCATCATGAAAAGAGTGAAAATTCATTGAATTAGAGCAGTGCAGCCATAGAAGCATAGCCAAAAATATGAAAATAAAAGATAAGATTAGAGATTTTGCAAATTTAAAATCCAGAAGGAAGAATTTTAAATATATTTTCTTCTGATATTTTCAATTGTGTTTTAAATGATGTAATTTTGTTATTTTTTAATAAAATTATCTACATAATTTTTTTTTTGTAGTAGGTGCCCGAATAATAATTTACGGAGGGGGCCAAAAATTTCAAGTTCTGCCACTGAAGTAGTCCTCAACTTATAACCACTTATACTTATAATGTCAATATCATTATAAATTCTGTCATTAGACAATGCAGTTGACAAAAGATTCAAGACTCTAAGCAATGGTGGATATACGAAAAGCATTCTTTTTATGTCTAGTTCTTGTATTTGTGTTTGTTAAGTTTATTACAATAAAACAATATGTAATAATAAATATTAATATAAATAATCCATAAAATTTTGGGCTTTTTCAATTTAGGATGGCAAGGTTCAAAATGAATCTCATCATAAATCAAGGACTACTTGTGTAGTAGGTGCCCGAATAATATTTTGCGGAGGGGGTCAAAAATTTCAAGTTCTGCCACTGAAGTAGTTCTCAACTTATAACCACTCATACTTATAATGTCAATATCATTATAAATTCTGTGATTAGACAATGCAGTTGACAAAAGATTCAAGACTCTAAGCAATGGTGGATATACGAAAAGCATTCTTTTTATGTTTAGTTCTTGTATTTGTGTTTGTTAAGTTTATTACAATAAAACAATATATAATAATAAATATTAATATGGATAATCCATAAAATTTTGGGCATTTTCAATTTAGGATGGCAAGGTTCAAAATGAATCTCATCATAAATCAAGGACTACTTGTATATACCTCTATAATTGGTTATTACCGTATTACTTCGAATTTAAGCCACACGTTTTATTCAGATTTTTAAGACTTAAGATTCTGGTGCGGCTTAAATTCAAAGCAAATATTTTAACATCTTATTTCTCCTGAGCTCCCACTCTCCAACGTCAGGGCTTTTACTTTCTGTTCTATGTATGCGCATAGTATTATGATCGTTGATTACAATATATTCGGTAGCTTATTATATATATTAGTACCTATTTAAGTAAATAAAAATGTTTCTTATTTCTTGCGATTTTCTTGACAATGCTTGAGTAGTGCACTTTATTGTTCGTACATTATATTGTCCTAGGGGACTACTACAAGTATGCAAAATTTCTCGGTGACCCAATGTCTGAACCTCCTTCTTGTAAGACAAAAATTATTTACCTCTGTTCAGAAGATAATCCAAAAATAACCAGTTTAATTGATAATCCTGTTTTTTTTTTTTAAATTCTACAAAAAACTGGAATCTATATTTTGGATCTGTAATATTAAAAAAAAAAAACAGATTTAATAAACAATTTATTGCCCATTATATAAAATGATTATTATAAATCAAAAATGTTACAAAAAAATCAATATTAAAAATATATCAAATTATGAATGAGTAATAACACAAACTATACAGATACAAAATTGTTGATCATTATAACTGCAGTATCATTAATGTTTTAATCCAATACAAAGTTGTTATATATTATTTAACTTTAAATTTTATCATTTACATAAGAAAAAATTCACTTTAAAAATGTTAATTTTGAAACAAGTTGGTTATTAACATAATTTATAATGTTCAAATGAACTTAATCAGATTAACAATTAAAACAAATTTTTGTTAAACTGTATATAACTTAAACCATATCCCAAATATTAAAAATAAATTTGATTAAACCTAATTAAAATTCCAGTAATAGACTTAAAAATTGCAAAGCTTATTAGCTGAACTTTGTACACAGAAAATTAAAATTATAAAATAATTTAATATAGATATTCCTCATATGAATGTACAGTTTTATTTTCAATGTTATAAAAATTACCTAGCAACAAATATACCATAAAAGTACAGCAATACCTCGCATAGTCCAGTTAATTGGTTCCTCTTTCTTACCGGACTATTCGAAGTACGTAACCTATGGGAAAAATTATAATTGGTTCCAAGAAATTTTCGATTGCTCCATAATATATATTTTTTTAAATCATAAATTTCTTACATTAATAATTATTTCATATGCTTAAACATTAAAATATTTTATAAAGATTTATAATAGACAGAAGGGGACAGAGAAAGTGGATCCGAGCCCATAAAGACGAATAGATAGAGAGGACTCGCCCAGCAGGTGAACGCATTCACTTTCTCTAAGTCGGCCGCTCAGCGCCATGCCAAATGCAGAGCAGTGCTCTGTGTAAAGGCGGATTACCACTTGAACTGGGCCACCGCAGGCTGATGAGTCACAAATGCCAATATGCCCAGTATTCGTTCCCATTCAATGACTCAATTAAGTGTTGGCAGTAAACAACTGATGACATTGCACTTGAGAGGCAGGCACTATAACAAATGTTGTTCAGCTAAATTTGGCAACATTGAAGCAATTGCCTGCTTATCTCAACTGGTCATAGTGGCTATTCGAGTCATATATAGGTAGTAAATAGCAAGCACACTTACATTTCATATTTATTCTAAAAAAATAAAATTAAAAATTTTTTATTAACAATTACAATCCGGACTATAGTGAAACTGAACTATGCGAGTTATTGCTGTATACAGTTGCTTAATGTGCTATTACAATATTTCAAAATGACAGAAGTTTCACAAAAATCCTATCATCATCAAATATACAAATGCCTAAAATAAGTTATTATTTGGTTCATTTAATTACATATATCATATAAAATAGTATATACACAGTATGTTGGTAATACTTAATTTTTTGTAATTAAAAATCTAGATAAGAACAAAACTTATATAGTAGTAGATTTCATATCATAAACAAAACATATAAATGCACTATGTTCATTATTAAAGAAATATTTGTTTAAATAAACTAATTTATTTAGAGCAAAATCATGATAAAAATCTTAACAATTTAAAATAATTCAATCTCTAATAAATTTCACAACTAACTCAAATAACTATTTATCACAATTTATTTACAATTTTATTGTAGCAACTGTGTCATTAAGCTTTATTAGCAATGAAAATGTAAGTTACTTATACAGTGATACCTCAGATCACGAGCGTCTCGGTTCATGAACAAATCGGTCTACGAACACCATTTGCGAACAAATTTTGCTTCGCTTTATGAATGATGCTTCGGTTCACAAACACACACACATGGCGTGCATGGAGCGCAGGTGACTCGCAGCGCACAAAACCCTGCGCACAGCCTCACCCCCCAGCAGCAATCCAATTCGCCCAGCTCACATGGGTACAGTAGAGTCCTAACAAATGTTGATATTTTAGTTTTTTCTTTATTTAATTAAATTTATCCCTTATTATGGCTCCCAAAAAAGTTAAAAGTGTTAGTGAAGATGGTGTTAAACATGCTTTCTTCTAATATTACTGTTATATTTATTTCCTTTCTGTATTATTTCCACTCAAAGCCATAACATGTTAAAATTTTTTTTTCTAGGATAAAAAACGTATTATTTGGATTTACATTAATCACAATAGGAAAAATTGATTCGGATTACAAACTTTTCGGATCACGAACAGGGTCAAGGAACGGATTGTGTTCGTGAACCGAGGTATCACTGTATTTTCATTGCTAATAAAGCTTAATGACTTCAGATTCACAAAAATGTCCATTTAACACTTTCCTGAAGGCTTGATACATATGGTACATCAAGTTATCAATTTTGTACATCCAAATGCAGTGTGATTAACAATAGTCTTGATGACACAACTCTAGTAATTTTAATAATTTATGATTAATCCAAATTATGATGAAAAATTTTCTTTTCTTTATCGTTGTATTATATATGATTCAGGGAATTTGTAGCATATAGCCATTTTGGGTTCCTTTGAATTTTTAGAAAATTATCTATTTATCCTTAATAAATAAAAAATTCAAAATATCTATGGAGGTAATCTTCAATTTACAAAGTCTCAAATTATGTAATTTCAAAATTACGAAAATTTATATCTTTATGGGTTTTGTTACTGTTATGGCTTACATGAATTCTGTGATTTTCTTGAAATAGAAGAAATTAACAAGAAGAAGAGAGACCATCTGAGTATGTCTCCCTCTGCCAATGAGAAATAGGTAAAAACTTCCAGACACTGACCTGTAATTTTACCTCAAATTATGAAGTTTTGAATTTAAAACTAATATGGCAGAACCTAATCACATTGTAAATCAAGGGTTACCTGTATATTGTAGATATTTCATTATATTTTTATAAATAAATTTATAACATTCTGAAAGTATTGCTTCTCGTCCTATTTCTAATTCGTCTCATGTTACAAATAAAGAGGCTTCTCATATTTCTGGAAATTTGCAAACATGTTTTCTACAAAATAATCCTGATTAGCAATTAATCGCTTGTTTTTATTTTAGATTTTTAGTGATACATAATTTTACATTTATAAGTTTAAATACTTTTTATAATTATAAACCATCTTTTTAAAATCTTTCATTGAAACAATTTTTTCGTAAATTCTATTAATGGTTAATATATTGATTCAGATATATTTTCAAAAATTAAATATTATATAATAACGCTCTTCCGATCTTATTGATTCAGATATATTTTCAAAAATTAAATATTATATAATTAATTGATTTTTATATATATTTTTTCATTTGATGGTTATTTTTTATGTTCACATAAAGTTTGTATTATGTATCCCAAAAAATGTAACATATATTTTAGTATGTATCCAAAAAATGTAATGTAGTTTTTAATTTAAAGAAAAATATATGTAAAATAACTAAGCTGTCGTCTATATATTCCTGATTATTGTTATTAATTATTTAGTAGATTTTATGAAATTTAATAGAGTACTTGTTTTCAAAATGATTTTGGTGATACATTTTAATAATTCATTTTTTAATTGCTCCAAAGGAAAACACTTAGATATCTCTCCTATAATACGGTAGATAGGTTCCTGAAAAACAATGTGTTATATGAGACCCAGAATCAATACCAAAAGGAAAGTTATGTTCCAACACCAATTCAAAACAAATAACTTTCTTTAGTTCCACCTAAGAAACTTAATGTTTATTAAGAATATTAATAACACGAAACATAAAGGAAAAACTAATTTTTATTAAGAATATTAATAACACGAAACATAAAGAAAGAAAAAATATATACAAATAGGCGCCCTCTTAACCTGCCACCATGGGACTGAACCCTTGGCCGGATAACGAAATGGCCGGTTAAACCGAATTACATTTACAGTATACAGTATATGGAATACAATACATATATACATCATAAGATAAGTAGGAAAAAATCACAGTACACTAATACACACTGAATCACTATATTTTAATTTAAGCAAACTCGCTCATTTTTCCAATGCAAATTTTTTCACAAACTGAATTACAGTAACTGAGTAGAAATAACCATGTACACTGCTTGCATAAAGCAATAACAACGTCCACTGCTCAAATAAATAGAGCAATTAATAAATACCTGGAGGGTAGAGACAAACATGTCATGACAGATGGTGACTGCCGTATGAGTCATTTTGTTAGCTGAATGGCTGGTTTACAAATTAATTGAGATAGATAGGACACTCTCACAGACTCTATTGTATACAAGAAACGAATGAAGTGCCTCTATGGAGAGTACTTGAAATGAACTCAAGTATTAATAAAAATGATATTTTAATCTATTGAAAGTTTTAATTATAAAAATTTTTTATAATAAAACTGCCATAAGATTCGCAGAAATAATAATAACCGACCTTCCTTTGTAATAAAAACCATAAGATTCGTAGAAACAATAATAACCGATCTTCCACTATCTACAAGTTAGAAACAATAATAACCGACCTTTCATTATCTACAACAAAAGTGAAATGAGTAACGCCCATGGTACCAATACCTACAACAAAAGTGAAATGAGTAACACCCCTGGTAACGCCAGGTACTGCAATAGTGGCAGCACCTTTGAACAAACGAAGTGTCCCATCTGTATCAACTAATCTGTGGGCTGGTAAAACCGACGGCCGGTTAAGAGGGCGCCTTCTGTATATGTAAACTCTTAAAAAAAAAACAATATATGTAAAACAAAAGGAAAGAAAAAAGTATACAGCTATATAAGATTCATATGATAATTATATCTTCCTTATTACTGTTTTGTTAACACAAGAACTTCTTTCTTTAACAATATCAACTTCGCTTTCTGAACTTTTTTATGCATTTAAAGTTGGTATATCTTCTGCTTGCTCTATAAAATTTGTAATCTAACTATACAACCCACTAGAAAACAATCATTCTTTAACATATATCTAAAAACAATTTATGAATGAAAAAGTTTTTCTGCTTTTTCACAATTTTCTGTCAAAGAATAAAAACTTATTTTTTATGCAAGAACTGAATGTTTGGAACACAAATATTCAATAGTCATCAATTGACTCAATTTCAAATCATTACTGAAAATACACTGCAGTTCGTCCCTCTCAGGGCAAACTAGAAAAATTGCATTTATGACTAATGTTAGCAAAATATTTCAGTGATTTTGTCCCCCCCTAGTATGGATTTACAGAAATTAATGAAAATGTTTTGTGTTGTAGAAGAGTAAATGTAATTTTCTAAGTCTGTTAAATAAGAACTGTGTTGTAGAAGTACCATGTTATATGAGGGTTTCCAAAATTTTCAAACCATGTAGTGAAACCGTATTGTAGGAAGTTGTGTTATAGGAGGGATACTTGTATTCAGAAAGTAGTCAATTACCAAAGAGACAAACTAAGGTCGAAAACGTTTCTTTCTGAAATAAAGGTTTATTTCTGCATAGTGCTTAGTTTGTCTCTTTGCTATTATTGGTATGTCTACTTGACTGTAGACATTCTGCATTAGTAGTCAAGTAACTTCTTTCTAGAATTGTTTGTTTGTAAAATTTTCAACCTAATTGGGGATTGTTGAAATAATCCTAAACAAATTAATTTTATCCCTAGTGAATTATTTTAGAGCTAAACTGCTATTTTAATAATTATGCTATGATGTTGCCATCTATTGAATTAATAATTATTTTAATTATTAATCCAATAGATTTGGCACTATCTTATCCCATATTAAAATAATTATTAATCTAATAGAGATGGCACTGTAATTAACAATTATTAAAATAGCAGTTTTTGTTATAAAATAATTTACTAGGGGTAACAGTAGGCTTGTTTAGGATTATTTAAGTATTAATGCTATTCCTCAGATTTAATGACAGAAAAATGACAAGAAAAGCACTTGATTCTTAATGGATGCAGATTGTATACGATAGATATGCAGGGTAACAGGAGGCATATATCCAGAAGTATATGAAAATACAAATATTAAAAAAAATGATGATGACATATTTCAAGATCTATTTCTGAATAATTTATTAATCAGTTATTTAAAGTTTTGATTTATGAATTTTTTAAAAACAAAAACACCAAATATCTTGGAAACTAAATTTTGTAAGTAGAATATTTTTGAGCTAAGCCATCTATATGTTGTCTGATAAATATTGTCCGACCAGCTTAGCCACAACCATCGATGCAAGTATGCGTGCGCTAATTGAACAAGTCCAGTGACAAAATAGGGATGACAGCTTCGCACATGGATGTTTTCAAACGCAAAAACTGAAGTTGAATGGAAGTTTATTGTAATGTCGAATGCTAAATGATTAGCAAGTATGCATGCGCTAACTGAACAAGTCCAATGACAAAATAGGAATGACAGCTTCACACATGGATGTTTTCAAATGCAAGATAACTGAAGTTAGAAGTTTGCATATGGATGCTTTCAAATGCAAGATAACTGAAGTTGAATGGAAGTTTATTTTGTCAAGGTTAAATGCTAAATGATTAGTTTTGAGATTGGAAATAGCATATTTAACAGAACTTAATATAATACTGTATTATATCGAATATAGGCTGCACTTTTTATTCATATTTTTAAGTCGTAAAGTATGAGTGCGGCTTAAATTCAAAGTGAATATTTTAACATCTTATTTCTCCCAAAGCTTCCACTCCCCAACGTTCAGGCTTTTGCTTTACGCTCTATGTATGTGCATAGTATGTTTGGGCTTTTGCTTTACATTCTACGCAGGTTACGATCGTTGATTACAATTTATTCGGTAGCTTATTATTATATTAGTACCTATTTAAGTAAATAAAAATGTTTCTTATTTTTTAATACCTATTATAAAATCATTTTTTTCCGATTTTTCAATTTTAAAATTCTACTGCGGCTTAAATTCGGGGGCAGCTTATATTCGATGTAATACGGTAATATATCAATAATTCCCACCTGTCATTATACCGACTGCAACTCTCCCTTTCGCGTTTGGACTCATTCACCTTAGCTAAGTGCAGCTTTCGTGGACAGACAATAGTCACTTCAGAAAAAGCAAAGCTAGAATTTAATGAGCATTAATAATGAAATGAATAAGAAAAAATATAAACAATAATACAGGTATCCCTTGCTATACGCAATCTCACTTTATGCATTTTTGCTATAACACGATTTTAAAAAATAAATTAACTTTTAAAATTAAAAAAATTTTTGTTTAAAAATTGTCTCATGGATGAATTGTAAAGGTCAGTAAACAGTCTTGTTTATCATAAATCTTTAAAATTAATTGTCTTCATTATTAGACAATAGCTAAATTTCCACTATTGTAAAATATAAAATTTTAGATAATGTTTTATTAAAATCTTTAATGAATTATTTTGGAAGTGTATAATAAAATTAATTTTCCATTTCTCTTAGTTATTAAACATAAATCTGTAAAAAAGTCAATAGGGATAATAAATACTTTACAATATTTTTGCAAAGAAATATTAATTTTTTTTTTTCAATATTGTATATTTTTCAGATTATAAATTGGTGTTAGTACTGTTTGTTTGAAAATTAAATTTTAATATTTTTATACTATATCAAATATTGATTAATTATATTATAAAATCCTATTGCGGCTTAAATTTGGGGCGGCTTACATTCGATGTAATATGGTATTTACAGTCACCTCTGGTTATAATGAACTTCTAGGGGCTCTGATATCTTGTTCACTATATTCAAAGTTCACTATAACCAAAATGATACAAACCTCCAATATGATATTTACATTCGATTACTGATTGATTCTTGCTGCATTTTTCTCATAAAAATATTTTCAAAAATGAAATAATATTGTTCAATATAGACAATATATACCAATAGATATCAATTTTAAGTGAATACATCAATATTCTATTAATTAAATGTTAATAAGAAGCTATAAACAATTTTCCATTGTAAAAAAATCATTTTTTATCGAAATTAAACAATATTAAGCCTAGTTTTTAATTTTATAATCATAGTGATAGTTTTTCTGACTAAATTTCAAAGTGGATAAATCACATGCTTAACTTCATCATTATTATATTTATTTATTTCAGATTTTAAATTAAAATCTGAAATAAATATATAACTAATGACAAAATATTTATTTTACATTTTATGTGCTTATTTTAATACATACATTAGTAAATTGTAGGGCTTATAATACCAAGCCTGGGATCCAAATACCAGAATCCCAGGCCATTTTTTCTGATATTCAAATATCATTATTGATACGAAAATACATTTTTTTCAGTATTAATTTAAAAAATAATTGTTTGAGACTTATTCACATAAAAATTATAAAATCAACATTATTTTTAATAATAAAAAAAATGTTAAATATTAAATACTGCAGACATGATTATTGGCAAATTTAATTAAATTATAAATCTTTCTTGATTTAGCTTAAGAAATATTAAACAATAATTTTGTATATGAAGAATTTGAATCAATGCAATGATCTTAGGTATCATCAATGGTGCAATTATAATGTATTTAGCCCTCTTCATATTTACAAAGATTAATTAATAAATAAAATTCAGCTTAAATTTATTGAGAATATCATCTCAAGCAATATAATTCTTGTAACTATTGCATCTTTCAAAGACATTCTTGACAGGCAGAACATTAAAATTATTAATCCCATCAAAAACATTTCATATGTAAAAATATAAGTTAAGTACAGTATTGATAAACAGAATATTTGTGAAAATTTAGATGCAGTTATTTTGGTTGATATTATCATATTTTCTTAAATCGTTAAAGAAGTAGTTGCATCTAAATTGCAACAAATTTAGATGCACTACTTGTTTGACAATTTAAGAAAATAATAATATGATAACATCAACCAAAATAATCGCATCTAAATTTTCACCAATATCCTGTTTCGGTAATACTGTACTTGGCTTATTGCCAAATATCCTGTTTCGGCAATACTGTACTTGGTTTATATTTTTACATATGAGATGTTTTTGATGAGATATCATTTATTTTTTTAGATGATATGAAATTTGGTCAAAATCGGTTGAATGATATGAATGTAGAAGTGTTAATGATGAAAAGACCCCTACTTTATTCTTTTTAGCCCTACTGGGCTGTATTTTTCACAATGGCTTAATTAACATAAGTAACATTTACATTTAGTTTTTTTTTTTTTTTTTAAAATTGTGTATAATAGAGACAATTCTACAGAAGAGGATCATCATCTTCTAAACCTTTTAAATTTAAACCCAATTGGGTCAAAATTTCCAGAAGATTTTAATTAAGCTAGGTTATGTCTATATTCCTTATTTGGTGAGAAATGGTTAAACAATGTAATATATAGAAAAAAAATCTATGGAAATATTTTAGCCCAATTGTGCTCTAACTTTTAGAGGATCTCAAGTAATGTAAGGAATACCTACTTCCCAAATTTCGTTGATATCGGTTGAACGAGACGAGTAGTAAAAGAGTTAGTGATAAACAGGCTTCTTACCAAAAACAAACAAATACAGCACTATTTAGCAGAGTAAAAAAGAATTAAACGGTAACGTTTTCGATCCGTTCTAGGACCAGGAACCGGAAGCACTCTCCTCCGCCTGGAAGTGGCTTAACGCGCATATCACGTGACGCATGTTTGTTTATATCTGTGATTTTAAAACCTAACGGCTGAGGATAGGTCCTAGAACGGATCGAAAAAACGTTACCGTTTAATTCTTTACTCTGCTAAATAGTGCTGTATTTGTTTGTTTTTGTTAATATCTCCTAGTATAGCAGAAGTTATGAACACTTTTTACAGGCTTCTTACTTTATTCATTTTGATCCTATTGGGCTTCACTTCTTTAGAAAGGCTTAATTAACAAACCACATTTACATCCCAGATTTCCTTGAAATTGGTCAAATGATGTGACCTATAGAGATATTTCAGGAGAAGAAAATCATTGTCTTCTACACCTTTTAATTTTAGCCCAATTGGGCCAAAATTTTTAGTTGATTTTAAGTGAACTGCGCTATGCCTATATTCTGAATTTGGTCAAAAATGTTATGCCTATATTCTGAATTTGGTCAAAATCAGTTAAGCAATGCGATACGAAAAGGCATTTATGGAAATTGGATCCTCTTTCCCCCCTTTGTTTTGACCCGATTGTGCTCAAATTTTCATGGGATCTCAAGTAAACTAAGAAACACCTATATTCCAAATTTCATCAATATCGGTTAAACAATGCGAGCTTCTCCAAAAATTTTATTTATTCCATAAAAATATATAATACTTAAACTAAGATCTTATTTAGATCTTGTTGTTTATGCAAAAATGATCTTGTTTGTTGTAAACAAGATAATTTTTGCAAAGTTATTAAGAATACAAAGAATCTATATCACTATCATTCTAACATTTTATTTAACTAAATTCTTACTTAGTTTAAGCATATTGTTTCATCACAGATTATTAAAATATTTGTTGTTAAAAAGTTTATAGTTAAAGCTAATAGTCTTATTATTGCTCTATTTGCAAAAGATTTTAAGAAATTTATGAAAATATTTTGTTTTGTAAAACCATATATTATAGATTTACCTAGTTATAAAATCTTCATGATTCTGTTTGTATCTCTGCTGTGACATTGGAAATTATTGTTAATAAGAAAATACTATTATAACAAGCAAAAATACCCAAAATATTTTAGTAAAAGAAATTTATTTAAATGCTTCTATTTTTAATTTTTATATATTAAACAGTTCAAATTTGCAATCATTGTCAATTTTGAAAGACAGACTTTATAAGCTTCTCTAAGTCCCTAAAAATTATTTAGGGATTTCAAATCTATCTAAATTTAAATCTAATGCAATATTGTTAAATTTTCCAGACAACAAACTAATGTCATCTTTCAGAATTACGAATATACTTTTGTTGATTAGATGGTCTGTAGATTTACTATTATTGACTAGAGGTTTGGTATTTCAAGATGAATGATTTAAGTCTTGCTGAACTAGCAAACAGCTTGGACTATGCTGAATATAACTGCAAAAAAAAATTTACAATGTATGATTTTATTGTAATCATCCTAAGAAAGTAAAATCAGCAGTTTTTAGGACAAAGAAATGCATTGAAAGTTTTTGAACGTGTTCGACTTGTAGTTCGAAATAACTGGCAATGGTATCCTATGTACTGAAAATGTTTTTAAATTTATTAAAGTGTAATTTCTTTGTCCTAAACTGCTGAGTGTGCTTTTTTAGAACTTAGAACTTGATTACAATAAGAGTAAGCAGTTATTTTAGCCTGTTCAAGTATGTATGATTTTATTAATAACAAAGTATTATATATCCAATATTTATTGTTATAACAACAGTAGTAGGCTTATAATTATAAAGAAATCAAGAAGATTGCTTTTTATTTAACACATGAAAATCTTTCAAACTTGTTTAGTTAAGAATACCATTTTAATTGCCTTTTCACTGTTGTAAAATATGCCATTTTTTAAAAAAACAGTGTTTGTTATGTTCATTCAACTTTTGTTATGTAAAGCATTATCATCTCAAGGGCAGTTATTATGAAAAAGATAAAATTTTGACATTAGTTCATAGGAAAATTTAGAGAATGATAAATCAATTATCATTATCTGTCAGCATGTCAATAAACACAGAAGATAACTTTAACAAATTAAAAGTTATGCATAATATATATTAGCACATAATAACTTATATACAGTGTGTTCCAAAAGATTTAACTTATACTTCAGGAGAGGACCCCATAGAATAACTGTAATAGGAATATATGTCTGTTAACTTATGACACTACAGAATTTTGAAATTTGTAATTCAGCTGCCTATTTTACAAGAAATAAAACAATCTAATTAGCTTTAGTAGATTTAAATATGATGAAATTGCTCTCAAATAATCATCTAATTATGGTTATAATTAGTTTATTATTATTTTTATTATTTAATAGGTTTTAATTGTTAACAGAACTTGTATATTTACAAAGTATGAGATTTTTTACACAAACTTAGAGAAATTATTCAAAATGATTCTTCCATCATCAATGCAGACATTGCATCAGCAAATGAAACTTTGGTGCATCCTTTCAAAATCCCAGGTGTCTTGTGAACTGTGTTAACTGTAGCAAATATCCTGGCTAATAATTCAGAAAATAAACAATTTTCTCTCTACTGCCTTTAAAGATCAATAAGTGGCAAAAAAGACTGCACTATATATAAATATTGGCGAAAACAAGTTTTTATTAACTGAAATGCTTTCAATTGTAGACAAGTCTTTTTCAGCAGTTTTGACAGCACAGCAATATAAAACTATCTTAAGAGTTACAGAAAATAGAATATATATTCCACTTATTCAAAAATTTAAAATTCAAAACAACAGAATTAGTGCACATGTTTATGCATTAAACAAAATGCAAATAGAAATAACATTAAAGATAAAAATATGATACTTTATATAAAATTTAGAAAAATAAAGATGTAATAATGTTAAAACTAATAACTTATTAATTTTAATATTACTAACATTATTAACAAAAGTAATATTGCTATGCTGTCAAAACTGCTGAAAAGAACTGTGTCTATAGTCAAAAGCGCTTCAGTTAATAAAAATTGTTTTTATTAACCAGCATTTGTTTTCTGCCTGTACAATATGTCTTTTTTTCCATTTGCCAATAGTTCAGTTTGATCGTCCACAAGCATTTCATAAACAAGGCTTTTTACATGATCTAGAAGAAATAGTCAAGAGATATCAAATTTGGAGAGAGTGGCCAATGCACTGACCTCCTCTTCCAATCCAATATTCAGGAAAAGTACTTTCCAAATACTGTCATGCTACAATAGTAAAATGTGCCAATGCTCATCATGCTGCATCTACATTTATCTGCACATAATCAATGACACATCTAGGAGAGTAACAAAATTTTCCAGTAACATCTTGTAATTGTACTCATTCAGTTGTGGTGATAGAAAGTAAGGATCAATCAAGCAATTGCCAATGATGCCCATCCACAAAATCATCAAAAAATTGTTCTTGATGTCAACCAACATCAGTAATATGAGGGTTTTCTTCAGTCCAAACATGACTGTTTCAGCAGTTGATCTAGCAATCCTTGATGAACTATGCATCATTTGAGAATAAAACAATGCTTGAGAACTGGGGCTGGTTAAATGCAATTCATTATCTATTGACAAAATAGAACTCCTGGTGCAGAGTCAGCTGGACCTAAGTCTTGTACCCTTTGTGGATGATAAGGATACAACTGTTGATTATCCAAGATCTGCCAAACAATTGACCTTGATGTCCTCACATTTTGGCAATGGCACATATACTGGTGGATGGCTGCTCCTCTACATACTCTAGTATTTCCTCTTCAATAGCAATGGACCAAGCTTGTTGTGGATGCAGAGAGTCTGCTTCATCTAATCACTGCTGAATGCTCTTGAACATTTTACAAGTGGGGCATTGTTTGTTGGATATCTTTCTCTGTACAATCATTCCATTTCTCTTGCATTTCCTTTGGATACATCATATAGATAATGCATGTTTCTGAGCTCTGAAAGGATATTGCTGTGACTTGACTGTGATGGCTAATGTAAATAAATGACTGGATTCTTGGAGAACATTTCCTTTCAGTTAGCCAAATATTAACCAAATAATAAAATTCTAATGATTTATGTATACTGTACTTCATTCATCACTTGACTAGTGCATCAGCCAGTGTAAGCAATGTGTTTGGAGATAGTAATAGATGTATTTATATGGAAGTAAACTATCTGACCACAATATTATGCCCCCAAATGCAGTTTGAAATCATGGTGTTAAATTTAAACATAAGATACTTAAATATCATATTATTTAAACTCTGTTTGCTGACAGGTTCCTATTAAAAATTTATTCTGTTGTGTCCTTTAATGTGCTTTTAAGGTAGGAGTTAAACTTTTTGGAATACCTGTATACAACAGCTAAATTTAGTTTTGTAAACAATAGAGAAAATATCTGCAGTGTATTTTCTTAAACTAATTGGAAGTTTGAACAAGCAAAACTCAAATTATTGAGACTTTACTGTATTTTTCCTGATTTTATTCCAGAAGAATAAAGTAACCATGAAACATTTCAGAAGGCAATCAAATTCTTGTTTATCCTTCCTTTGAGAAAAAGATTTCTGAAAATAACCAGATGAATGATTAGATATAACAAAAATAATATATATGATTTGTTTTAATGACTTTTATATGATATCTAATAAAGTTTTCAAATTTTAAAACTAGAGATTTATTAATTTATGAAATTAAATGTAGAGTTGTGATAATTTTAAAAAGTAGAAATAAAGATTTACAGACTAGTAAGATAAAATACTGCAATATAAACAATAATAATAATCTTCAACAAAAAAAGATATTTGATGATAAATAATTTATGTATTTTTCTTATAAAAATTTCAATATATAGGTACTTGTTCTGTAAAGTCATTGATAAAATTATTTGCAATATTTATATATCTATAAAAATAAAAACTGATTTCATTAAAAAATTAATAAAATCATTTTTAATTAAGGAAAAAATAACTTTTGTTTTTATATTAAGTTTAAAAAGCTGAAAATAAAAATAATACACTATTAAAAGCAAGATGATTCATCTTGGATTCTTTATAGTAATCATAAAAAATACTATTACAGCAGATAAAAATATCCAAAGCATTTTAATGAAAGAAATTTAAATGTAGCTTATTTTCAACTGTCAATCATTTTCAATTTTAAAAGACAAACCTTATAAACGTTTTTATGTCTGAAAATTGTTTGAGGACTTCAAATTTAAACCTAATGTAACATTGTTAAATTTCAGATTGTTTAATACAAGGAAGAGTGAATCAGTTACAAAAGTTGGTATAGAACCACAGGAGATACATATCTGGTAACATTGTTTATTTTTCCACATAATCTTTCCCCTAAATTTGCATAATTGTCCCAACACTGTATGAGTCCCTGAAATCCTGCAGCATAGAATTCTTTTGCTGCTGTCATAGCCTCTGGTGCACCTCCTGTTTGACTCTATAGTTGTTGTTGAAATGTTGATCCACCAAATATGTTTTTAGGGGACCAAAAAGGTGGAATTTGAGTGTGAGTTCTGGACTGTAGGCTGATGTTCCAGCATCTCCCATCACAGATTTTCCATTTAGGCCATAGTCAATTGGGCCATATGTGGTTTGGCATTGTCATGATGAAACAAGACATTGTGCAGGACACCTAGGCCGAGATGTTTTCAGTGAATTGCATCATGGAGATTTCCTCAACAGTATGAGATAGTATTGACATTGGCACCCCTTGGTTTGAAATGGACCAGCAGAATTGTTTCTGCATCTTAAAAAACAATAAGCCAACCAGTGATTGGGATGTTACCAGTGCATAGAAGCCCACTTAGATTTGGGTTGGTAGTAGTGCACTATGACAGTCTAGGTCAACTAGATCCCTCCAGGATATATTGAATCAGATTCTGCAAGGATAGGCCCATATGCACCAGTTTTTGTATATCCTGTCCCTCCAGGATATATTGAATCAGATTCTGCAAGGATAGGCCCATATGCACCAGTTTTTGTTCCTTCAACAGTTCTTTTGTCACCCACTGATGATCATACAATGCTGTAGGCCAAACCATGCAAGCAGCCTATTTTACTTGCCACTGCATTGATGATGGTTCTGTAAGAATCCCACAAGGTGGCGCTGTAGTCAATTGTCAGAATGTCAGCGAGACCGAAATTTGATTATGTAAATTTGGAATATCCGTGTGAGTAAGAGGCACGGAGCTCCAAGTTCGGAATAATGACCAACTCTTATTAAACAAGCAAAAATAAAGCGTTTATTTAAACAATAAAATAAAACTACAAAACGTACAATAAAAATGGAGGATTAAAAAGAGCAACAAGATTTGAACGATCTAAGGATACTACTAATAGCCAAAACGAACCTAACTGAAAATAATACCATTTATTTAAACAATAAAATAAAACTACAAAACATACAATAAAAATGGAGGATTAAAAAGAGCAACGAGATTTGAACGATCTAAGGATACTACTAATAGCCAAAACGAACCTAACTGAAAATAATACCGATAATGCTTAATACTAACTGAGGAAATAGAGTCTTTAGAAGATTGTTTCTTCTCAATGTTGTCGGAAGTCGTTGAAAATCATTTCTGGTGGACAGATGACAGAAGCGTCATTTATATTATGGATGAAACTTCCTTAACCAGGATACAGGGAGAGTCTTCGTCCATCCGATTAACGGGAAGAGGTGCTGATATCTTAGATGTTTCCTCCCGGTGTATCAACAGTCCTTATTTGATGTTAGTGTCCCTCGTCAGTCCCCCGGGCGGGGCGGACCTGACGGGGACCCGGCGCTGACCACAGCTGACCAGGCCCGCCTGTCCGTCAAGGACCAGGAACTTACTTCAAGTCTTCACGTCTGTTCCTAACTCTCTGTTGCTAACGGACGCTACTCCCTTTTATATTCGGTGAATAATTAGTGATTAATCAGTAAGCAGGAACTTGCAAGAAAAAGAGAGATTTTTATCTTATTTTACATCCTTTGTTTAACCTAATTTTCTGACTCTATTTCCTCTTGAAAAATATTGCCAAATGTGGCGAAATAATATTAATTATTAATTTTTAATTAAATTTTAATTTAATTTTGGATTGTTCTAACCTTGAAATCGATCGTTTTACATATATAAAATATTCAAAATTATAGATAAAATGGTGGGTCTACCGGGACCTCTCAGTTCTCCTGTCAGCACAAATCATTGCTTCAACACTCTTCACAGTTATCATGGTTGCAATCTCTAAAGGCCAGCCCAGTCAATCATTTTCATTCACCTTTCTCCATCTAATTATGCATTGCTTGTCATGATAATGTGTGCTGCCCACACACAGGAACAAGTTCTTTGTGAATGCTCTTTGCAGCAAGTCCTTTTGCCCACAAAAACCACACAACAAACCATTATTCCTCAATCGTACGCACTTCTAACATAGTTGCCATGTTGTTGCATATGTAGTACCACCTGCATCTACCACAGGAGATTTTGAATGATTCTTCTGTAGCTTGAGTGTTGTCTTTTTATATGGTACAGTCAGCATGTCTTTACTTAATACTATCAAGACTCAACTAACTCCCCTTCATATATGAAAATTAAGATAGTTACAAAAAAGTAAAATGTTTCCATGTTTTTAAAAATTATTTTTAATATATTTTATTTATTTTAATATTGCTTTCTGAAAATCATTATGAAAAAATGTATGTAAAAAATTAAAATTTGGTTTTACTTTTTGATTAAACTGAATACCAATTTTTAATGCATACTTATTATTTCTTATTGAAATTTTTCTTTGTATCAATACTATCATTACAGATAAAAGGTGTAATTTTGAAATTAAAATTACAATATAATATAATAATATATATATTATATTCTAATTTTGTCTTAAAATTGAATTATTGATGTTAAATATATCAACCTATACAATATTTAAAATTAAGTTTCAATTAATATTTGAAATTTAATATGAATTAATTAAAATTTATTGTTATAGTTGGCCAATGTGGAAATCAAGTTGGATTCAGATTTTGGGATCTTGCATTAAGAGAATATTCACATGCAAAAGCTAATAAAGTAAGTAAAATAATAGATAATTTCTTATTATAAACTTTAAAGTTACAAACTTCCTCACATATAAGATGCTGTATTTTTATTGAATTTTTGAAAACTATACAAATTTTTAAAATAACAATGGAGTCTAGTAGAAACAGTTATTAAAATTTGTATAAAATTTAAAAATTGTTATTTTATTTAGCATAATAAAATACAAAATATCAAAGCTTCTGCAAAAAAATCTTTATTTCAAAATCTTATATATATTGTACTCAAAATTGATAAAATCAATATGTATTATGCTCTATATAATATATAGCAGTGGTGTGCAATCTTTTCACACTTGCGACCCCCATACTCAGACTAAAATTTTACATGATCCATTATTTTTTGTTACCATCATAATATAAGCATATAGGGATAGTTATAATAAAAGTTGTTTTACCACATAAAAATTCATATCTTTATAGTATTTCAATATATATAATTTGATATAAGATTTTTGAAAAAACTTCATATTAACAAAAAAAAAAACTTATAATACATATACATATTATATTATACAGTAAAACCTCGATTTTACGGACACCATCCCAAAAAATAAAATAATTATACAATATTTGCATAAACTGTCTACAGTATAGCTACATCCAGCATGACTTTACAATATAAGCATCAAGGGAACTTATTCATATAAATCCAAATATACTAGCCAAAATCTAGCCCTTGAATTACAACGGAATATTACATACAGTTGTTCAAGAAACAAGATAGAGAGGTATCTAGGATATAGAGGTTTGGACATATAGTAAAATATAGGCTTTTGTCCGGTACCAGGAAAAAAGTTCAACATAGAGAGGTGTCCAACTTGACAGGTTTTACTGTATAAGAAATAGTTTTGCTACTTTAAATGAAGAAGCGAATTTATTAACAAATGAAACTTACAAAGTTGGACTTTAAACGAAGGTATTTTAACCGATCGTAAAAATATTGGGCAGGATTGTTAACAATCGCATTCCACAGCAATTACCATATAATTCATTTTTGAAAATTTTATAATTGCGACAAAATCTTACAAAATGTCAGCTACTCCGCAGTTAACCCGAAACGAGGTAAGTGCGTATGTCCAAGTTAAAAAAGTTTTGAAGTTCATTTACGCACCCTAATTGGCACGAGCAGAATTTGGAACAAATATACTATAAAATGCTTTTTACAGCATTAAGATTCGTTGTTTCGTTTTAGAATTATTCTTTATTAAAGAAACAAGGATTGAACTCTTGAAATGTGAGAGGACTACGTCTCACCGATTTCGATCGGCTTTAACCTACAGGTTGAGGTTATCGAAAAGTGACTCGTGTAAAAAGGTTTAGATTACTATTCCTTCGTTATTAAAAAAAAACGAGGTCAAATGTCATAAAGCCGGATCACACCACTTATTTCAACCAAAGTGGCGACAGTAGTGGTTAAGGAGCTTGCCTGCGGAGCTCTGAACGTTGTAAGTTCGGCTCTCTCTTACGTACCTTGCTTTTTCAAGTGAATAAATTAAAATATTACTAACAATAAAACTTCGGTAAAATCAAGTTTTTTTTTTGTCATAGTTACGTTTGGCAAAATCACTTTTCAATTATTGTTCGATTTTTCTCGCTTTATCTCTCTCACTTTTTAATTGTCGTAATTCACTATGTGTTGGGTGATATCTAGTATATCAAGTTTGCGCTCGAAGCCTTTTTACGTATGAGTTAGTAGCAATTCGACAAGTTGCTACTATCCTATACGTAACTATGACAAAAAAAAACTCGCTTTTACCTGAAGTTTTATTGTTAGTAATATTTTAATTTATTCACTTGAAAAAGCACGGTACATAAGAGAGAGTCGAACTTACAATAGTCAGCTCCGCAGACAAGCGCCTTAATCATTACGCCGCTGCTTTAGTTGAAAGAGTTGCAATTTTTTAGGCATATAAGCAGTGCGGTCCGGCTTTATGACATTTGACCTGATTTTTTAAAAAGAAGGCATAGTGACCTAAACCCTTTTACATAGCCGCCCATTTTACACGAATCACTTTTCGATGGCCTCCAGCCCGTATGTTAAAGCCGATCGAAATCGGTGGGACTGAGGTTATGTCCTCCCCTTGTGAAATGTGAGAGGTGGTATAGTGAAATATGAAAAAATATTTTTTATCAAATAAAAAATGGTTTATATGAAAATTTTAATTGATATCTTTGCATTTATCAATCGTCATCTCGGACAACGTTCGCATACCGTTTATTTCTTTTGAATAATCGCCCCTTGTTGGTTTTTCTGACGTAGCTGCGACCTATGTTATATGCTAGAAAAAGAAGCTAATAAACAGATTAAAATGTAGAACACGAAAAAATATTGCAGGAGCTGACAGAAATCGATTAAATGATGGGTTAAAGTCTACTTTTCCGAACGTAGAGACAATTTTAAAAATATTTTTGACTATGCCTATTTCAAATGCAAGTGCTGAACGCTCATTTTCAGTGTTGAAACGAACAAAACTTATTTAAGAAGCAATTTGTATCAAAATAAAACAAGGATCTGTCGTCATTATGCATCGAATCAGAAGTAATGGATTCCATTAATTATGATCACATTATTTGCTAAAACCAAATCCAGAAAAAATTTTAATTATTAATTTTTTTAATTTAAATTTGAACGGATTTATTTTTATATTATTTTAATACAAATATATTTATGCTAATGTTGTGTTATTTTTATTTTATTAAAATCAGTTATTATAAAAATGTGGACTTTTATTTTCAATAAACTTTAAAAAAAGCGTATGAATTTGATTAACTGAAATAGACTCGTTCTTTTAGGGCCTCATAATGATGTTGCGCCTAGGGCCTCCAAAAGTATAAATGCGGCCCTGGATGTGGATGAACTAAGGATAAGATGAACGAACAATATCAATTAGCAAAGTTGAAAAAATCTTTTATGTTAATAGGTTTTTAAAAATACAGTCGTTACTTCAACCGAAAAATAGAGTTTAAGAACTGCTAGTAGATTAATGTTTTAACGACTTTATTCGACAATAAAAAATATATTTAAGTACAATAAGACCTCGCTTAACGCTGTTTCGATATAACGCGGTTTTTTCGAATTCTATATTTTTTTATTGATTCACTTTGATAGGGTTTTTCAAACCGTTATACTCATATAAATCCGAAATCGCACTAATTTGTTGCTTTGATACTCTTATACCATCTTGCAGTGCATTGCAGTAATTACGAAAGTTTGTTGTGGTCACAATTCATATTTATGATAGGTCATCAACGTTATTTTACAGTAATAAAAATAATAATTATCCCATTTACAGTCATCAATGTTATTTTACAGTAATAAAAATAACAATTATCTCATTTTAGTTGTTTTAATAAAAAGTGTCAAATGAGGAAGAACTTTCCTCATTACAAACATAAATTATTTACTCGAATATTTTTGATTTTCATTCCTCATCCAAACATAAATTATTTACTCGAATATTTTTGATTTTCATGAATGATTTGAACCTTCTTCATCATGAACAAATTATTTACTTGAATATTTTTGATTTTCATGAATGATTTATGACAAATTATTTACTTGAATATTTTTGATTTTCATGAATGATTTATGAATCCTTCCTCATCACAAACATAAATTATTTATTTGAATATTTTTGATTTTCATGAATGATTTATGAATACTCAAATCGATATTAGCAATAAAAAATGTCTATAATTAATGTAATACAATATAATAATACATGATACAAAATAAAATAATAAAAATGGTACGTATATTTTTTGATTCGCTGTTTTTTTCACCTATCCCCATTATTTACGTGTTAAAATGATCTGGTTTAACGCTGTTTCATTTAGTGCTTCGTTTTTTGAAATGCATTTCCTCTTATAGTAAGATCCCGCGTCATAATGAAATGAAATACATTTCATTATGAGAGAGAAGTCTTCAGTCCTCCTAAGGACAATTGAACAGATATTTTGAATGAAAATTGAACAAAAATATAGGTTTATAATGGCATCATAAAATATGACAGCTAAATATTGTATAAACCCTATACAGTGGGTGATCGGTTAACGAATAGTTCGGATAACGAACACTTTTTCGAAAGATTTTTATGTTCGGTTAACGAACACATGTTCGAATAACGAACACATCACAGAACAAACTGTGGGATCCGCGGACTAACGGAATGACAGGTCAGCCTGATTGATGGCTGCATGGTAAAGCTGTGGCTTAATATTCTGGAGGATCCGGGGATCCCACTCCTCCAATTTTTCAGGAGGGATCTGGGCCTGGCCCGTTGAAACCCATCCTTCAGTTGACTCCATCATGGGTGTTGGTCATCTTGTGATGATGGCGGCTCTGTAAGTGGCGCCGCCAGATAAAAATATTCCATGAGGATATGGCAGCTTAACTAACCTAACGGAATGACAGGCTTAGGCCTGCGCGTTGGTAGACTTTTGGGTAAGAATGGGCTTCCCAATAAAATAAGTTCATTTTAATTGGGAAAAACAATATTTTACACATTATACACATTATTTACATATTTTACAACATTATATAAATTGTTTCCGAGTTCATTAAAATGAACTCGGAAACAATTTAAAACAATTCAAAGATTTATTAAAGAAGGTAAGAGAGAGATTTTGCAATTTTTCGGTCTTAGAATGGCACCCATACCAGGTTGAGGCCACTAGGCTTGGGGATCTCTACTACGACAATGCTATTAATCACTTCCGAAAAATCCTGAAGAAGAGAAAAAAATCGAGAAATTGGACAAATTCTTTAATAGAAAATAAATATAATAGATGAAAATGCAAGCTATATATGTATATGTTATTGTTATTACATATAAATAAAAGTAGTAAGAAAATTATATAATTTTTGCATTTCCCCTGACTTGTATATGTTTTTTTATTGTCGAATAAAGTTGTTAAAACATTAATCTATTATCCAAAGATTAAGAACTAATTTTCATTCTTCGGCTGAAGCAACGACTGTATTTTTAAAAACCTGTTAACATAAAATAATTTTCAAACTTTGCCTATATTTTGCTTCCAAATGAATATAATACTTTAAATTGTGCTTTAAATACAGCATTTTTAATTATTATCATATAGAAAACACTGAATTCCATAATTTACAAATGTATTATAATAAAGAAATTTCTATCAACAATAATTAAATTGGATCGTTTTTTTAATTTAAATTAGTTAATTAGTTTTCGGTTAAGCCATCATATTACACATGTGATATTCTGTCATCGGGCAATGTCCACTTTTACAGCTCATCACGGGCAGGCCAATATCCATGATGGGGTCAACTTGAAGAATAACTGTCGAGACCGGACCCTTCCTGAAAATTGAAGTGTAGGTTTTGGATTTGAACCCGGATTCTCCAGGGCGGTAAGCAAATCTAATTTAAATAATTGGATAATAAGATAAGAACGAACATAAAATAATTTTCAAACTTTGCCTATATTTTGCTTCCAAATGAATATAATACTTTAAATTGTGCTTTAAATACAGCATTTTTAATTATTATCATATAGAAAACACTGAATTCCATAATTTACAAATGTATTATAATAAAGAAATTTCTATCAACAATAATTAAATTGGATCGTTTTTTTAATTTAAAGTATTTTTAATTATCATCATATAGAAAACACTGAATTCCATAATTTACATGTATATTATAATAAAGAAATTTCTATCAACAATAATTAAATTGGATCGTTTTTTAATTTAAATTAGTTAGTTAATTAGTTTTCGGTTAAGCCATCATATTACACGTGATATTCTGTCATCGGGCAGTGTCCACTTTTACAGCTCATCACGGGCAGGCCAATATCCATGATGGGGTCAACTTGAAGAATAACTGTTGAGACCGGACCCTTCCTGAAAATTGAAATGTGGGTTTTGGATTTGAACCTGGATTCTCCAGGGCGGTAAGCAAATCTAATTTAAATAATTGGATAATAAGATAAGAACGATTTATTATGAATTATATTTATAATTAATATAAATGTTGAGAATGGTTTATCATTGATACTATTGTGGGATCGCGGTCAGTTAAGTCAGGATGTTTCTGACACCAGGTGTGACAATTTATCGCGTTCACACCTACGCGTGTTTTTAGGTGTTTTTGGCAGAAAAGAGATTAAATGTGGGCTTATGGATAAGTGACACTCCAGGTCCGAAGTATTGGAAAATGCACTGGAATGAACTCACACGTTTTTGTATATAACAATAATAAAAATTTATTATACTAATAACATAAAAATAAAAGAAGGAAAAAGTCATTCCAGGTTCGAAGTATTGGAAAATGCACTGGAATGAACTCACACGTTTTTGAATATAACAATAATAAAAATTTATTATACTAATAACATAAAAATAAAAGAAGGAAAAAGTTTCTTTACATGGATGAAAGAACAATGATAAATATACATATATACTAGTAAAAAGAAGGTAAAAGCTAGCTTGGTAAAACTAAAGAATTCAAAATTAATCAAGGAATTCCTATATAAAAATGGAGGGATTCTATTATTCTTGACCCACAAATATACCTTGAGGGAGACTTATCTGGTTTTTCTTCTTTTCTTAAGAGGGATTCTATTCTTGACCCACAAATATACCTTGAGGGAGACTTATCTGGTTTTTCTTCTTTTCTTAAGATGATCCCAGAATCGAAGTAAGTAAGCGTAAGAGAAGGAGAGTGACAAGAGCTCTGTTCAGTGTTCAGTTCGGCGCTCAGTGTTCAGTATTCAGTTGGCGCCCAGTTTCAGTGCTCAGTGTTGCGCTGCTTGTTCGACTGTTTCTCTTGATTTTTATCCCCTGGTTCACCCAATCACATCAGTGGAGAGAGAGGTTCGAATTCACTTTTGGCCTTATTTGGTCAAGTTGTACCTCCTTTCTTCCATTGGGAATGGTAGGTGGACATTGTTTTTCTGATGAATAATATTCCAGTTTTGCATTTATTCTAATATGATTAATGTTTCACTTGTGGATATGGATTTTTAGGCAAACAATGACAATGTAAACATTCCTTTTTTTGAATATTCTGAAAATAAATATAGAGAAATCCTGATTTTGTGTTTTTCTCTTGATTTCCATCATACAGTGAAACCCCGATTTTGAAACTTTTCGGGGACCGGCCCGAAAATTACAGTGAAACCCCGATTTTGAAACTTTTCGGGGACCGGCCTGAAAAGTCGGAACTAACCGGAAACTCTGATGACGTCATAATAAAAAAGTTATATAATTAAAACACACGAAGCCGGAAACTCTGATGACGTCATAATAAAAAAGTTATATAATTAAAACGTAGGAAGAGGGAAAGTTTTACATTGCACAAGTAAAGGGAAAGTTTTACATTGCATGTATAAGAAAATGCTCGGACTTCCGAAAATAGACGTTTAAAGCGGGAAAGTCGTACGATACGGGAACGCACGCGAGGGTTTCACTGTATTTTATAATTTTTTGTATCTGCGTGGTAGTTCCCAATAATTTAAAGCACTAGATGTTAAAATAAATCAACGTGATTTATAATTTACTGGTCCCAATCTCTTTTTGTTTTGTGATATTTTTATCATAAATGCTTGTTTCATAATATTTTCTTCTCTGCCTGTCATAATCTTCATTCATTGTATCCATCCAAGTTCCAAATTTCTGTATTTATCATTACATTTTAAAATAAAAATTCGTTTAACGCATACCACAATAATCATCCATTTCTCCATTTGTTCATCATTTCTTCTCTCAAGATATTGTTTATGGTTTTGTTTGACAAGTTATAACATTCTTTTCTTCCCCCTACCTAAAGTGTCGTTTAAAGTTAAGTTTACCCAGTTGAATTCGTCAGTTTTACAGTTTAAGGACATGTAAGTACGATGACGTGGACGAAGCAGTGTTGAAATGGTTGAAGATGGTGAGAGATAGAAACATGCCTGTCTCACGACCACTCATAAAGGAAAAGGCAATGGAATATGCACAGAATTTAGGACATGAGGAGTTCCAAACAAGTACTGGATGGTTAGACAAATTTAAGAAGCGTCACGGAATCAAAGAAAAAGTTATTTCCGGAGAAAGTGGATGCGTATCTGAAACAGACAGTGGTAAACCACAATTTTAAAACCAATTTTACAGGAGTATCAGCCTGATAATATTTTTAAAATGAAACTGGACATTTTTTTAAATGTTTACCAAATAAGACTCTAACTTTTAATTAAAGACGATAAATGCTATGGAGGTAAAAATAGCGAGGAACGAATAACTGTTGTCCTTTGTGCCAATATGGTCTGGAAAATAAAAACTTAAGATTTTGCTTTATAAGTAAAGCGAGAGCAGCCAAGATGTTTTAAAGGACTAAAATCATTAGTAGTTGACTATGAATATAATAAATCATGGATGACAAGTGAGATTTTTGAGAAGCGGTTAATTAATTTTGATAAAAAATGACAAGACAGAAGAGAAAAGTTGTTCTTTTCGTAGACAACTGTCCTGCACATCCTTTTTCTATAACAAAAAAATTAACAAATGTGAACCTGGTATATTTTCCTCCAAACACGTCAAAATTACAACCAATGGATCAAGGCGTAATAAAAAATCTTAAAATGCATTATTCTCAAGAAACTGATTTTTAGACTTGAAAAACTATCAACCCAATGTCAATGTAATTAATCTCAGAGTGTGTATATCAGAATTAGCAAAAGTGTGACAAAATGATGTAGCAAAATAACAGAATTGCTTCATAAAAGCCGGCTTCTCTGAAAAGTCTGTTGTGAAGAAGTTAAGTACTGATCACACATTGAGGAATGTTGGAATCAGGCACAAAAAATGACAAAATCTCACTTAATGAATATTTAAACGTAGATGAAGACACGTTATCATAGCAGAATATCCGACAGATAATGACATTTTAAGTTCAATAAAAGATAGTGAAAATCAAGATAAAGACAATGAGGCAGATGAAATAGACCCTCCAGAAAAGAAATAATGGCTGCATTTGAAACGATTCGCCAAGGGTTTCGATTTGCAGAAAATATTTCTGAGTCGCTCAATAAATACGAACATTTTTATGAGGAATCTGCATTGAAATTACTTTAGCAGGATATTCGAAATTACTTTACATCTGATAGTTAAATACAAAATTCTAATTTATTTTGTTTAATAAATGCATGTTTTGTCCATTTTATTTTTCACTTATCTATTGGGCAATGCCTTTTTTTATTAAGCCATGCTATCAGTTCACTTTTCGGGATGCAGTCGTTGGAGCTTTCTCTAATTCTTTTGAATGAAAAGGAGCATTGTCCATGACAATTACTGATTTTTCTGGAATATTTGGTAGTAACTTTTCCTTAAACCAGTTATAAAAGCAATCACTATTCATTTCATCATGATAATCAGCAGACTTTGTACGGGATCGAAATAGTAGCTGAGCATTTGGTATAAATCCGTTTACATTTCCAACATAGGTTAAAATTAATCTTCGACCTTTGCCAGTAGGAATTTGGCGACCACGAATAGAAGAATCATTATGACACTGTTTGGTTTTTCCGTGATGTTCATTAACCCATGTTTCATCTAAATAAATAAATGAACTATGTGGTAATTCCTGTCTGTATTGTTTGTCTCAAATAATTATGTCCACTTGCAACAATCTCTGGTCTCTCGATGTAAAATTTTCTATTATTAATTTTTCCATATTTTAAATCAAGCTTCTTCGTTAATATATGGTATAATGACGTTCTACCCCCGTTAAATGACATTTTTTCACATACCTTTTTTTTAATGCTAGAAATAGTAGGATAATTATCATCTCGAAATATTTCAGAGATTGTTGCACGAACCACTGATAAATCAAAATCATCCAAATCAGTAACTGATGCTATTCGAGGCCTTTTCTTATCAGGAGTTGTTATTCGAACTGGAACACTTTCGGCACTTTTCCCTTCTTTCACAATCCTCTGAATAGTGTTGTGCCCGAATAAAGCCTGGAGTTGAGAAAATTCGACTCCGTCGACTCCGACGTCAGTGTTCAATTCGCATGCGAGGAGTCGACTCCGAGGTGCGCTCTGCGTCTACGCTTCGCGCAGACGCAGAGGATCAGACGTAACCTAACATTTCTGTAGATGTTAATAAACTATCAATTGAATATTGGTCTCATTAAACTTTTAAAACGGAAATTTTTCGTTTGTATGTAAGATGTGGACTCCACATCTTACATACAAACGAAAAATTTCCTTACATACAAATTACTCCACAATGTGGAGTAATTTGTTTCATATTAATTATAAATTTCATATTTTAATGCGCTAAACAATTATTGCCATCAAAGTAACTTAATTCTTTCGAGATGATTAAAAGAAATAAATTATACAGAGACTCCTGTTGCAACGACAATAGCAATTGCAATAATTATATGAGATAGAACGAACCATAAGAAAATTTCATCACTTGTTTTCCATATTTCATACAACATAAAATTGCTTTCCAATTTATTTACTTATTTTGAATTTATTTTTCTACTCATTTTTTAAACTTTGTTGAATGTTATAATGTCCTTTTTACAGTAGTTCTTTCACCCATTTGCGATTCAGAATAAAAATTGTGACGGTAATTGCTACCAGATGGCGTGGATCGACTCCAGAATCGACTTTGTTCGATTTCTTCGAACGATTTCTTCAGGCTTGAGGAGTCGACTTTTCGCGACTCCGTTCGCGATCCATCCCTACCTCTGAATGATTGATATAGAAACTCCAGTAGCGCGGGAAGTTTCATTAAGTGTATCACTCTGTGACATATTTTGTTTCCCAAAATGATTGAAGACATTTAGAATGTAACCCTAGCCTGACAGTGCAACGTCTGTCCTTGTTTACAAACAACGAAAACGTTACTGTCCGCCATCTTAGACTGAAGTATGATAACGTCAAGTGCTGGATGACGATGTTCGTTTTATTTTATTTACTTAACATTAAATCTTTATAGAATATAATTGGTAAGATTCGATAAAAATCTAGCCTACGTTGTCGCGCCCTAACCTACCCGCGGAGAGCGCGCGGCGCCGTCTGGCGGGAGGCAAAATGTTCACTCCTTTTTCCCTATTTTTGTTCCTCTTTCTAGAGGATTTTCTCTCGTTTCCGTTCTCTCTCCTACTCTCCTTTACTGCCTTCTTCCTTAACCTAGTAAACAATTTTTGTCATCTAATAAATTCTGGTCTTCCAGGGGACCAGTGCCGGATCTAGTTAGTGCGGGGCCTGATTGAAATATTTTTTGCGGGACCCCTCAAAATATAGCTTATACGTATAAATAAAATAATAGGTAAAGGTGTAGTTTAGTACAATCAATTATTTTCGAGTCCGAGCGTTAGTATTTTATTGCGGGACCCCTCAAAATATGGCTTATACGTATAAATAAAATAATAATAACATTTTTGTCGGCTGGATTGGCTACGTGGAAACGCTTCAGCTTTCGACTTTGGAGAATCCGAGTTCGAATCTTGAGTCCTACCCTTTGAAAATATTTATTATGATTATGATGTCGGGTCCTCCCGTCGAACCCCCTGTCGTCCTTAGCCGGGATTAGCAGTGAATCCACACCATATAGTCACATAGACCGAATGCAATGGTCGTTCCTACATAGCATGCAAAGGCGATGTATTCTATATGCGGGAATTCTGCGTATTCACTGCACCTGTTAAATGAAAAATGCTCAGAATTGTCACATATTGGAGTACAGTCCATAGAATATTTACAGGCTACATGTCGTCAACATCCATTATAAGGCAAAAACCAATGAACAATATCCATTTGTGCCTGTAAGTCTCGCAATTTCAACGATTGCATAATATGAATCTTGTAGGGACTGATTTTAAATTTGTGTAGGTCATAATATATATTTATATACATTATATGAGGTCCCTAGAACCGTAAGAAATGCGAAAAATTCACTGTTAACTCATTCTCCAATTACTCCCTAAAATATCAAATTGCCCCTGTGAGGGTGCGCCCCATGTTGGGAACCACGGGTTTAACCAATACGATAAAATTTCGGATATAGATATACGCTTATATTACATGAAATTCCCTGAAAATTTTAGTACAATCGGATCAAAATAAAGATTCCATAAAAATAAAGGTTAGCTTATGTTAGTTAAGCCGCCGTATCAATCGAGGAATATTCTGTATCTGGCGACAGCCACTTTCACAGACCATCACAAACTAGCCAACACCCATAATAGCGTCAACCGGATGGTTGAAAAATAGGGTTCAACGTGCCGTACCGGACTCTTCCTGGAAAACTAGAGGCGTTGGACCCGAATTTGAACCCGGATTGTCTTTTGCAAATTTGTCCCTAATTGTCTTTTGCAGATTTGAGCTATGTCAGGTCTAATATGTGATAAAGCTACCCTCATTTCTTCATCAATATTCCTCTCTCTCGAGTTTTTAGTTTTGTTCATTAATGTTGAAAAGTCTAACTCACACAAATATGATATCGAAAACTGTAACAGAATCTTAAATGCTTTTATGGGTAAACCTGCGTAATAGTTTATTCGGAAATGCGAGTTGAATCTTGTCTACATTATAAAATGCGTACTGCGCAGTACGCTAAAGTCATTCGAGTAAGCTCCCTTTCATAATTTCGTGGTACAAGTGTTCGGCGAAATTATGAAAGCGAGCTTACATAATTTCGCCATAAATTATGAAAGCGAGCAGGATTCCGCGGGACCCTGGTTTAAATGTTTTTGGCCAAATTCGGATATATCCTCGCTTAATTTTCTGGAAATTTTGGACCAGAACGTTATAGAAGAGGTGATTCTCTTTTCTAGTATAACGTCAATATAAACCATCGGTGCCGTTGTTAAGCTATAACGTCAATTGGACTATCGGTGCCGATGTTAAAAGCGTTTACAACGGGAAATAACTGGTTTTTGAAGAATGGTCTTATCATAAATTCTGCTAAAACTGTTTTTATGAAATATTCTTTGAAACCAAATGTTTCATATTTGCATGATGATTATAATTTTAGTAGAATGCATAAAGATTTAGGTATTATTTTTGATAACAAGTTGATTTTTGATCTCCATATAAATCATTTAAAGAAACATTTTTATAGAAATATGGGGTTATCTTCGAGATACTTAAAAAATGTATCTAATTTACAACTACTCCGATCGTTTGTTCATTCGTAAATTATGGCAAAAATATTACATGGAATTCCAATTTATGCGGGTGCATCGAATCATCTAATAATGAAAATTGATTTAATATAAAAACACGCGGTGAATCTATATGCAAAATTACTACATTTTCCAGTTTCTGCAGATTATGAATATAAACTAATGACCTTAAAAACAACCGATTTAAGAACTTTAATTATAAAAACTGATATAAGCTTGATTGGAAAATCTTTTTCAGGATTAATATTTAATGATATTATTTATATAAATGTACCTAAATATTCTTTAAGATCGATTAATATTATGTTTGTCAAAAAATATAGACTGCACAAGACTAAAAGATCATTTATTGTGAGAGCTATAGAAAACTTTAATACGCATTATTTGAAGTCTGATATTGTATAGATGTAGTTTGTTTGTTGGAGGGGAACCACATTGGGAGAAATACTCCCTATAGTGTGTAAAATAAATAAATAAAATAAAAAATAAATACAAATTTTGCTACAACATAAGAATAATCTAGAAGGGTTCGGTACATCCGAATTGGAACTAAAGAGTTCGGCCAAACCGCGACCAGAGAGACCGCTTTATGACACCGGAGTTCGAAGTTTTATTAGACGCTGGAACAGACAGTTTGGTGAGATGCGGGTTAACAAAGGGCCCGGCAGTCTGCTTTCGTCTTCGAATGAGAGAGAGGCTCGGTAGAGTGACACTCCGAGTTTTAGCGAGGAAATTAGTGTATCATTTTTATTTTTTCGTCTTTTAAATAAAGTTACTGTTTCCTAATTAATAATAAGCTTGTAACGATTTATTTCGGCCACACGTCAAGAATCGATAAAAAGTGCATATGCATTGTCGCGTCCAGTCGCACGCCGTCGCTCCTGGCCTGCTCGCCGCCATCTGGCGGGAGGCAAAATGCTTACTCCTTTCTCCCTACCCTATTTTTGTTTCTCTTGCTAGAGGGTTTTCTCTCGTTTCCCTTCTCTCTCCTACTCTCCTCTACTGTCTTCTTCCTTTTCCTCAGCCTAACTAGCGATTTTTGGTATCTGATAAATTCTGGTGTGTATTCCACGGGACTCGAAGCCAGGTCCTCTCGTTCCGTAGGCCACTTCCATACGGACTACGCTATGCGTTCATTCTACCAGAAACTGTTCGGAAGGTACCATTCGATAAAACTAGCCTACCTTGTCGCGTCCAGTCGCACACCGTCGCTCCTGGCCTGCTCGCGGAGAGCGCGCGGCGCCATCTGGCGGGAGGCAAAATGTTTACTCCTTTCTCCCTATTTTTGTTTCTCTTGCTAGGGGTTTTCTCTCGTTTCCCTTTTCTCTCCTCTGCTGCCTTCTTCCTTTTCCTCAGCCTTGCAAGCAATTTTTGTCATCTGATAAATTCTCTTGTGTCTTCCATGGGACTCGAAGCCAGGTCCTCTCGGTCCGTAGGCCACTTCCATACGGCCTACGCTATAGAGTTCAGTCTACCAGAAACTCTTCGGAAGTCGTATTTGGCTCGTTTGCGCGCCTGCTTCCAGGGCGCATGAGCATTTCTTGGCTACGTCGGCGAGAGCCTACTGCGCATGACTACCGAATTTGCCTCTTTTTGCAATGGCGTCGGCCGCATTTCTGGCAGTCGCGTCCGCGAAGCATCGAGCGATTGCTATGTTTTTTCCGATTAACTAAACGGGGTACTTTCAATATAACATATTGATTAGAATCCGCTCCAGAGAGATGTTATTAAGATAAATTAATTTATAATATTTCTTAATACAATATTTAATTACATAAACTTTGACAAACACGGGGCCCCTCAAGCGCGGGGCCTGATTGGGTGCAATCGGTGAAATCAGCTTAAAATCTGGCACTGCAGGGGACTCGAAGCCAGGTCTCCTCGCTCCCTAGGTCACTTCCATACGAACTACGCTGTGCGTTCATTTTACCAGAAACTGTTCGGAAGTCGTATTTGACTCGTTTGCGCGCCTGCTTCCACGGCGCATGCGCATTTCTTGATTACGTCGGCGAGCGCCTACTGCGCATGACGGCCGATTTGGTCTCGTTTTCTATTGGCGTCAACAGCGTTTCTGGCCTTCGCGCTCCTCGCGCGCCAGCACCGCTTGCCGACGCGCCGCGTCCGCGAAGCATCGAGCGATTGCTATGTTTTTTCCGATTAACTAAACGGTTCGCACGCCCGTTTTTGCTCCGCACTGCACAAAGCGAAGCGCAGCGTCCAGCCGGGAGGCGCGGGCCGAAAAGCAGGTTTTTTCGCGTCCGCTATATTCTGCGAGCCGAAAAACCGCCGTGAGCAAGCGGGCCGTCCTCCCGGGGAAGGAAAAGCCCGCTCGCCCGCAGAGCAGAAACCCCTGTTTTTCGGAGGTCGAAATCCCTAGAAAAGCCGGTTCCGGAAGGAACCGTCGGGGGGGCGCGTCCGCTATATTCTGGGGGCTGAAAACCCCCGGGGGCAAAAAAATCCCACTCTCAAACGGGACAGAAACCCCTGGTTTTCGGAGGTCTAAATCCCCAGAAAAGTCGGTTCCGGGGGTCCGAAGGAACAGTCGGGATGCCGCGGAGCGGCCTTCGGCCGCGTCCGCTATATTCTGGGGGCCGAAAATCCCCCGGGGGCAAAAAAAGCCCGTTCTCAAACGGGACAGAAACCCCTAGTTTTCCGAGGTCGAAATTCCGTGGAAACGCCTGTTCTGAAGATCCGAAGGAACACTCAGTATTCTAGAGGGTCCCAAAAAACCTAACAAAAACCAATTCGCCCAGAGAAAAAATAAAAAAATGCAGCATTTCGGTCCTCAGGCTAGATATCGGCGTTTCCGTTCTCAAGGAATCCGTCAGTTTCGACGCGATCGTTCAGGCGGCGCTGGATTCTAACCACATATCTCGGCCGCGACGGTGTGCGACTGGACGCGACAAGGTAGGTTAGTTTTATCGAATCTTACCAAATAATTAAATATTAATATATTATAGGTTATGTAAATTATTATTTTGTATCATTTAGTGAAATAACCATAGACAGAAAAATCTTTGCAACGAAAGTTAGGTTCCTTATTGGCTGAACGAAACTGAGAAACCTATTGGGTGGACTGGCTCATACAATCAATTATACTATGACCATTTAAGGCAAATCAACTTTAGTTGAACAGAGTATAGTTTCTATCACTTTATTTCTTAAATCTCATTACAGTCCTTACTCACACCACAAACCGCAAGTAGGTCATTAGCTTTTTTATATCGTCCGCAGGTGTCACAATACTGTATATAAAATATATTATGCATAATAATTCAGTTTATATTGAATATTTAATTTCATCATATATTCTTTTAAAGAAATGTATGCTTTCTATTTTCTATTGATCGCTGTATATATTCCAAATATATGTACAATATTAGGAATCATAGTTACTGCACACAATATTTGCATATTGTGTGCAGTAACTATGATTCCTAATATTGTACATAATTAAAACTTTAAATAAAATTTTGTCAATTCTACACATCAATGAGTTTATTCATAATGCTTTTACTTTTATGTATTTATATCATTTGTGAATGAATTAAATTTTTCATTTATTAGCATTTCGTTTGCAGAATTACCGAGCTGAAAGATAACATTAATATAATTTATCGAGCTAAAAGATAACATCAGATTTCTTGTAAATTAAGTTGCAATGGACAATATATATAAAGAAATATCTAAAAAAATATCAAGAGGAACATAAGATTCGTAATTATAAATATCTAGTATACAGTCAAACCCCGACAAAACGTTAAGCCGCCACTCTCGATGACCGCCAAGATATTTGGCGAAACGGATCTTCCCTATGTTAATGGAATAGCCAAACCTCGATTAGACGTCATTCGCCAGTAGAAACGTCTAAACAAATATTCCTTTTCGTATTGTATTTGTCCTCGTAAATCCGCCAGAGGTATGTAAAGTGACTTACCTACTGAAATTCATCAGTACTGTATATACAGTATTAAAAGATCTCTGGATCATTTGTATCCAGCGGGTGGGAGAGATGAAGTTAACTGTTAATTGTGTCTTTATAAGCCTGATTCATATATAGGTTGCATAAAATTTAAGATCGTTTTCATCATTTATTGCATACCGAGCAAATAAAGATACAGTACAGTAAGCTGTGTACATTGTGTTTTAAAGGGAAACCAAAATAAAGGATCAGAACAGCAGATGGACATGTTTTCTACATAATACTGTACATATACAGTACATATTCTATACTGTAAAGCAGTGCTGTAAAGTATACTATTTTTTAGAAACGTTAAATTTGAATACTAAATATAAATGTACTGTGTTTTATTAAATTTACACTCCCTTCCACTCATTTACGGAAAGTTTGCAGCAAGAAAAACGTTCGGGTCACATCTATACATTAATGAGTTTAATCATAATGCTTTTACTTTTATGTATTTATATCATTTGTGAATGAATTAAATTTTTCATTTCGATGGGATAATCCCAAAGTACCCCTATAACCTATAAACCTACAACCCTATACCTATAGCAAAAACCAGCTCGCCGAGAGAAAAAAGAAAAAATACAGCATTTCGATCCTCAGGCTAGATATCGGCGTTTCCGTTCTCAAGGAATCCGTCAGTTTCGACGCGATCATTCAGATGGCGCTGGATTCTAACCACGTATCTCGGTCGCAACGGTGTGCGACTGGACGCGACAAAGTAGGCTAGTTTTATCGAATCTTACCCAATTTCTGTTTTCTAATATTATATTCATTATTTATATTATGAAATAAAAGATTTTTGTACACACATTAAACTTAAATTGTACTTTTACAAAAAAATTTTAATTTATCAATAAGCTATATATTTTATAAAACAACTACTGTATATATGTAAACATGCTAATATACATATTGAAGTTTACATTTCATAAGTCAGATTTCAAAAATCTATTACCAATTTATAGAATTTTTGGTACAGAATTTTTTATATGCATGGGCTAGAAAGGAAATTTTCTATAAAGAATTTTTATTAAGGATATGTGTATAAATTGTTAAATCATAATGTAGCTCAGCATTATTGAAGTCTTAGGAAATGTGTATAAATTGTTAAATCATAATGTAGCTCAGAATTATTGAAGTCTTTATTGTACAATAAAGGAATAAAATAATTTTTTTTAAATTCCAATTTAAGATAGAAGTTTTCTTCTTTGTAGATCATATTTGGCCATCAATTATTTAAATGTGTGTTTTTATTTGTATATCATTATTAATGATCATAAATAATATTTCAGATTGAAGATTCTACTGTGAGCATACAAGAACAGCAGTCGTTTTATTATCTAGCAGGGAATATTGTAGCAAGAATCAAAATTTCCATTGTTATTTGTAAAAAATGAAGAAAGCATTCTTCTTAAAACTTCAGAAATTGATTATGAAATGGTCCTGTTGATGCATTTAACACATTTTAAAAAACATTCATTAAATACTGAAATTCAGTATTTAATGAATGTTTACCCCTGAGAAAAACCTGGTTTTTGTTAATAAATTAGTTTTTCAGCTCTTTTTAAGACTGAAAAACTAATTCGAATAAATGAGCAATTGATACTTATCATTAAAAGTATATTTAGTCCTATTATTGAAAGTCCTATAATAAAAAACATGGAAGCTTATTTTCCAAAATGTCATTCTCTCCATTTAAAACTTTACGTCTTTGCAGACGTCAATTTTACATTTTATGGAAGCGGTCCTCGGTTTCTCGCAACGGTCGCACGCATTTGTGAAACAATTTTCTTCTGTTTTCATCGTTGGGTTATTTGAATTTTGGGGGCTCTTACTGTACTTAATTGTATACTGAGAGATTATTAAATAAATAAATAAATAAATAAATCTGTGTAAAAAATATAATGACATTTAAATGTATGCTTTATAATTAACATTTTAGAGTATAAATTCGGAGGTCATTTTCATTTCTATACTACGCGTGTTTTCGATAAATTACCAACCCCGATTAGCCGCCAAAATCTTCGCCAAACAGATGTTGGCGTCTTATCGGTGTATGACTGTAATATTGTATAATGATTAATAAATGCAGCTAGTAAATAATTTTAGTAATTCAAGAAATGATAATATTCTTATTAAAATGAATAATTTCATATCTTAGAATTCAACTTTTCTTCTTCCTCTTACTTTTAATAAATTGGATCATCTTCTTCCTTTCAAACCGCAAATATACTGTTAAACAAAACAAGACTTTTCTTCTTCCTCTTACTTTTTATCATCTGTGTAAAAAATATAATGACATTTAAATGTATGCTTTATAATTAACATTTTAGAGTACACATAAACAAAAATATTTTATTATAATCCTTATTAAAGAAATTACAGTATTTTAAAAAAAACATTTTATATTTTTTTTATAATAGTTTATACCTCAAAATGGTATTTTTTACAATTATCATTCATCAAACTTATATTATACAATTATCATTCATCAATTATCATCAAACTTATATTATAGCAAAAGTAAATTCAAAATATTAAAAATTTGACAGCGATAAAAATTATTTAAAGAAATTACAGTATTTAAAAAAAAAAAAACATTTTATATTTTTTTATAATAGTTTATACCTCAAAATGGTATTTTTTACAATTATCATTAAATATAAACTTATATTATAGCAAAAGTAAATTCAAAATATTAAAAATTTGACAGCGATAAAAATTATAGATACGATAGAGCAGTTGTTCCCAACCTTTTTCTGGCCATGCCCACCTAAGCATCTCTAAAATCCTGATGCCCCTTTTGTGATATATAATTTTTATTATTCAAAAAGTGAACTCCTATTCACTTAGAGAAAGCCTAAAAGGCTATTAACTTGGTCTAAATAAGCTTCCAGAGAACATGGCATTCATGAAAAAATAAAATAAAAGAACGAAAGCATATTTCAAGTACTCAGGACGAAATCAGCAAGCAACTGTTTTAAAAATAATGATATGAAGTGATATGAAAACACAACAAAGTTTCAAAACCGTCGTGTATATTACTAAGGAATTGTTTTGAAAATAATGATATGAAGTGATATGAAAACACAACAAAGTTTCAAAACCGTCGTGTATATTGATTTTAATTTTAAAATTGTATGTCACAATATATATTGATATACTGTATATGAGATCCCCGTCCTCCACAATCCGGCTGACCCCTCCGCAGGGGTGGGCAGCCTGTGGAAATGTCCGAATATATATTGATATACTGTAAATGAGATCCCCGTCCTCCACAATCCGGCTGACCCCTCCGCAGGGGTGGGCAGCCTGTGGAAGGGCTTGTTTCGCCCCGCCACTTAGTACTCTTACTGAGTGGAAAGTGGCGTCATCTGTTGACAAAAATAACCGATCCACTTCCGGTAAGCTCAGCCCCTGCGAAGCAGGTGACTACCTTTTTGAAACGAACTGTACAAGAGAGTTAACCCATTTATACCTGACGTCCTATATGTAGAACACTTGTTTATAAATTTTTTATTTTATCCCGCTCGCTTCAACGGCGCATGCGCATTTCTTGGCTAGTCTGCGAGCGCCTACTGCGCATGACGGCCGACTTTGTCTCGTTTTCTAGTGGCGTCGGCCGCGTTTCTGGCTCTCGCGCGCCGCGCGCGTCAGCGCCGCTCGCCAACGCCCCGCGTCCGCGAAGCATCGAGCGATTGCTATGTTTTTTCCGATTAACTAAACGGGGTACTTTGGGATTATCCCGTCAACCTCTCAAATTTCGAAAATAAACATTCTAAAAATTTAAGACTGTACAAATTATTAAAAGAGGTTATAGGTTAAGCGCAGCGTCCAGCCGGGAGGCACGGGACGAAAGACGGGTTTTTTTTGCGTCCGCTATATTCCACGGGCCAAAAAACCCCCCGGGGGCAAAAAACCCCGCTCTCAAACGGGCAGAAACCCCTTTTTACCGGAGGTCGAAATCCCTAGAAAAGCCGGTTCCAGGGGTCCGAAGGAACAGTCGGAGGCCGTGGAGCGGTCTTCAGCCGCATCCGTTATATTCTGGGGGGTCGAAAATCCCCCGGGGGGAAAAAAGCCCGCTCTTCTCAAACGGGGCAGAAACCCCGTTTTTCGCCGGTCGAAATTCCGTGGAAACGCCAGTTCTGAGGATCCGAAGGAACACTCGATATTCTTGAGGATCCATAAAAACTAGCAAAAACCAGCTCGCAGAGAGAAAAAATAAAATAAAATAATAATAAATTTTTACAGCATTTTCGGTCCTCAGGCTAGATATCGGCGTTTCCGTTCTCAAGGAATCCGTCAGTTTCGACGCGATCGTTCAGGCGGCGCTGGATTCTAACCACGTATCTCGGCCGCGTCGGCGTGCGACTGGACGCGACAAGGTATGCACTTTTTATCGATTCTTGCCAATATTTCTTAAAGTTATTTAATGTTTTCTGAAAAATGCAGTCCAATAGGACAAAATGATAATAGGAAGAATTTTCACCACGAACTTTTCTACAGGTCATATGGTTCAACCGATTTTGACAAAATTTAAGATATTTATATTTATTATTTTAATAAATGTTTCCTAAAAATTTCGATTCAATCGGATTAAAAATTAAGAGGCTATTTAATAATGCAAAGAAGAATTTCACTCAATGAAGGAAACAATATTTAAATTTTCAAACGAAGGTATAAAGAATGATTTGCATTCAAATAATTTTTATGTTTCAAATTAGAATATAAGTAGAAAAATATTTTCAAAAAACTGCCAAGAGGTCCAATTTAGGATGATTTGTCCTAAATTGGACTGGTTGTGTCCAAATTTGATCACCATGAAAAATCACTTATCTTTCTTCTTTAGTCTTTTTCCAGAACATTTAGTACAATAAAGCTGTTGAAGCTAAGTGTTTATTTAAATAATAAAAATAAGTTACTTACTCGGACAATTCTTGAGTTTATTGATTTCCGTTTGTACATTAACACGTATGGACCAGACTAACAAGATACAAAATGGGCGCCAGATACTGTCGCACCTCCTGGCAACAAAAACTGGCGTAATATAAATAAATTTCTCATGGAAACACTACAAAAGCCATTTTTGTCTTCTGCCCATTTTAGCACGTTTTTCGTACACCCATATTTTGCATTTCATTGCTTTCTCTTTGTATTCTTGGCAAATTCTGCACTACCAACTTCCGGCAAGTAATGGATTCCGGATGCCAGGGCATTTTCCTATTTCCTTAGCTTTTGTGAAGGTGAGTGATTTCTTTCTTCTGATATTTTCTTATATGGAGATGTAGTCAACTGCTATTTCAGTGCTTATTCTACTTCTTTTTCTTCGACTAAGTCTCTTTGAAGAAAATGCGGTACTTTCTTTAAACTGTTTGTAGAAGGACAATCAGAAGATAAGGAAGAGCGTAGCATTTCCGATGTTTGATTCTCTCAAAAATATATTAAGATATCTGTTTCCTATAGTAAAATTGTGGCCTAATATAGGAAATCAGTATGGTCCATTGTCCACAATCGCTCATGGAGTTTATGCCTATAAACGCCATGAGCGATTGTGTTCAGCAGCAAGAGAATATCACAAAAGTTAAGCCTTATATTAAAATATGAACAGAAGGCCTCATTCGTCACATTTAGAAAGAAAATTATTAACATTTCTCAAATAAGTATATTTCAGGTGTATAATTGCTAAATAAGAAACAGTAAAATTACGTGAAACATATCTAAAATTTTGATTAGTCGAGGTTCATTGAAACGTTTAGCATAGTCGGGTCAAAATATAGAGGGAAATGGGATCCGTTTTCCACAAACATCTGTGCAAATTGCATTTCAGTCAAATTTAGAATACAGATATATCCTAGTTGAGTTAAAATCTTTCGAAAATTTTGGACCAATTAAGCTAAAATTAAAAGATGCTGAAGAGGGTAATTCTCTTCTCTAGAAAAGTCTCTAAAGGTCAGATCGTTCAAATGATTCCGAACAAATATCAAATATAAATGTATTCTTATAATTATTTAACCTTTCTGAAAAAATGCAGCCCAATAGGACCAAAATGATAGAAGTAGGAGGTCTTTTCATCATGAATTTTTCTAGACGTCGTAACGTTCAATCTATTTTATATGTATGTTTATTATTTTGCTGAGTGTATCCTTAAAATTTGGATTCATTTGAAGTAAAAATAAAGAGAGTATTTAATGTGGTATTAACACTCTAACAATATGTTAATACAACATTAAATACTCTCTTTATTTTTACTTCAATAAATGATTGAATATGTAAAAAATAAACTAAGTACAGTACTAAGAAATTAAGGTATTTATTAAAACTTACATATGACTAACTGATGGACGATTTAAGAAAGTAAAACAATAATGTCAGCCAAAGGTAATCACATCTATATTTGTAATGTAGTTGTGTCTCAGTAATGTCTTAGATTATATTTTACATATTAGATGTTTTTGATTGGATAATTCAATTACATATCAAATAAACGTTTATGCAGGAATAATGCACTGCAGATTAGGAAATACATTAATTCTCTCTATCAATAAGTACGAATGGATTGTTCTCTATATGTGTATAAGTGCTTTGCATTTCTGCATTATTTTGTAAGAGTTTATTTTTGTTTGATTTATAAAAACATAGCAGAATGAATTTTAATTCTATCACTATTATTATTTTTTAATTTTTTAATTAAAATAATTACATAAAAAACGATTCAAAGCAAACAAATTTTCTTATTTTTTCCAAATACGTTTTTACAATAATTCACAATTTCTGATAGTTTGAAAGCAATAAATAATCCAATTTTATTCAGAATTTTAATTATTAGGCTGGCAATGCAATCTGTTGAAAAATATCCTACGCATTACTAACATTTGCTTTTAAGAGCATCTACATCCTACTATTTAAGAATATTTGTATTTATGCTATTGTAAAAGCTGTAGTAAACTGCGTAAGAAAAATCTTTTGATGTTATGAATGATGTTACTCGATTTTTGATGTTATTATTATATAATATTGATATTTATTTATAATATTTTATATCGATATTTTATGATGTGTCAATAGCACAAATAATATTACTAAATCAAGGAAAATATCACATTTTCTTACAAAATATAAATGCGCACAATTTTCTTGTAGGAAACAATTCAAGAATTAAGCAGACGGAAGATAAAATGTATCCGGATATTAATAGAACGAAAGGACTGAAAAGATCAGTCATAGTTAAAGATCGGACTTCCGAAATAGCTTGCAACTCACTGGTTTCCTTGTAATCTTCCTTGTCAATTATGCCAGCTTCAAATAAATGCATTAATCTGAAAAATGTCAATTAAACTATGATTCACGAATCGTCTTATAAATAAATAAATGGCGAAAATTCAATATATATATATATATTTACACTTTGCTTATATCGCTTCTGTAAGGAAAACCTTTTCTGACCGCATACGCTGCAGTAAATGTCATAAGAAAATCTTTCGAAGTTGCATATCTTTCGGGATCGTCATTAATCAATCTACTTATCAGATAAATATTATAAATGAAGGCAAAACGCCCTTTTAGTACTCGTTCCATGGCTTCTTTCTCCGTCATTAAATTATTATTTGATTTAATGTTATCTCCAAAAATTTTGATGTCTCCAGATTTGGCATTCTGAAATTAATAGAAATTCAAATTTAAATAGACAAGTTTAAAAATTATACTTTTAAAAATATAAATTATACCAGAATAAAGTTAGAGACAGCCTCTCCGCTTAACGTTCCACAAGAATATTCTCCATTTTGAATAGCAGTCGCTAATTCACTAAAAGTCCTAGGAACAGCTTCGATGTAAGGATAAGTCAGAAAAGACATAAGAGTTCCGCTATACGAAGAAACTAAAATTACTACTGATAACCACCATATCCCAATTAATAATCTAGATGGAAATCTCTTAATCAGATTTATATTAAATCCTGTAAAAAATTAATACATTTATTTATCATTATTATTATTTTAAATTAAGAATCGATTTTCCTTATTTTACCTTGAAAGGCGAAGGTACCGAACAAATACCAATAGACTTTAGTTAATGACCAATGTATGGAAATTTCTTCTAAAAGGAAATCTTTTTCTAACACTTTGTGTAAGATAAATCCAAGTATAATTATGATGGAAAATATGATAATCCACATCTGTATATTACAGCAAACAGGATATGAATATTGGAACAAAATGAATATTTTTTAAAAATTTAAATAAATAAATTTGAGTACTTTTAAAGAAAGAGGTCTGGTGATAGAACTCCAATCCGGAACATATTCTGGAGCTTTGACAACGAAAATTATCGGATGAATCTTGGATTGAGCCGTATAATCCAAAAAATGGAAACGTTCCTTAGTGATAAATATGGGAACGAAAGCCATATCCGCTTCCTAAAATGAAAACTTTGTGCCTATTATCCGATCAACTACTTTCTATCTTAAAATAGTGTTTAATAAAAATTTTAGAAAATACTGAAACTTATTTTATTGAAAATTGTAAACTATAAAAAAATCAATTCAAATTAACCAGATCCTAGTCTATTAATAAATGATATTTACTTGCTTTATAATTTGTCCAACCATCCCGGTCCAAGATCCATTATCGATTTGCTTTCCAAACCAATCTTCTACTGGAGTTATTAAAGTGTAACTACAGAATAATATTACCTTCAATTTATTTCATTAGTCTTGGTTGTGTTTGTTCTATTAGACATTATAATGGCTCACAAGTTGAAAGCGTACTAATACAGTGGTACCTCGACTTACCAACAGCTCTATATACGAACTTTTCGAGATACGAACTTTTTCATATTCCGTTTTGGCCTCTACGTACAAACTTATTTTCGAGATACGAACCGAAATGCTTTTTTGAGATACGAACCGAAATGCTTTTTAATATCATATTTGTAAAATATTCTCTATAAGTTTCGTACAAAAATATCTCAATGATTTTTTGAAACACGCGTACATAATACTGTTAATGTGATAAAGTCCGCTTATTCTCGATAATATTAAAGACCTACATAATAATCATCAATTATATCGAATTTTTTGTTAACTAATTTTAATTGGCTAAGCGAGTTAAAGCCTGAGAGACAAAAAGAAGCGACTGATGACAATATATCGAAAATCGAACATAAAACCAGTTACAAGAAAATTGATTTCTTTTATTTAATGAAAGACGATTTTTATCCAAAGCTGTAAACCAAAGATTTCAAAAATAAAAATAGTAATTATACATAAATGCATATTTTTTATTCTTTTCAAACTCTCTAAATCTGGAAACGGATTAATTGTTTTCCTATAAGATAAAATGGAAAACTGGATGGCTAGATACGAACTTTTCGAGTTACGAACCGCGGCCAAGAACGAATTAAGTTCGTAAGTCGAGGTACTACTGTATATAAAATAAATATTATAATTTATTCCTAATAGTCATCGATATTTAAATGATTTGAAAAAGTAATATGACACCTATGTGCATTAATGAATAAAGACTAACAAGTAAGTTATAAATCCAAGTGATTACACAATACAAAATATCTATTATATAGTAAAACCCCGCTGAACGCTGTTTCAATATAACGCGGTTTTTTCGAATTTTATCATTATATTTTTTATTGATTCACTTTGGCAAGGTTTTTCAAACCGTTGTACTCACATAAATCCGAAATTGCACGAATTTGTTGCTTTGAAACTACAGTACCATAGTGTTTGATATCAGTGCAGTGAAGTACAGACGAAAGTCTGCTGCGATCACAGTTCATATTTATGAAGTTTAGTCACGCTTACGGAAATTATGGATCAGTTTATACAAAATGATCCAAATTTTGATACAAGTTCAAAGACGAGACGAAGTGTCATGGATGCCATGTCTCGCTATCAACAATTGCTTATTGAACGAAAAAACAAAAAGTGTCAAACGAGAAAAAATCTTTCTCATCACAAACATAAATTATTTACTCGAATATTTTTGATTTTAATGAATGATTTACGAATATAAATCGATATTATTTACGAATATAAATCGATATTAGCCATACAAAATGACTGTAATTAATACTATACAAAGTAATGATACATATAAAATAAAAAGATAAGTATATATTTTATTCACTGTCCTGTTTCACCTATCTCCATTATTTACGTATTAAGATGACCTCGTTTAACGCTGTTTCATTAAGCGCTTGTTTTTAGAATGTATCTCCCGCGTTAAACGGGGTCTTACTGTATTTATCTGAAAGAAAATTTTAATTGGTTGTGGTTTAAAATTTCTTATTTTCTGCATTTTAATTATAATTCTAATTGTATTGGATCATTAGATGCGAGATGCATTATACTTTAAAAATAAATGATCATTATAAACTCTGAGGAATAAAATGCGTAATCATAATATTTTATTTCTTGTTTTCGAAAAAACATGAACAACAGGTAACATTAAAGATAGTCCAAAAAGTCTTGTATTTACATTACATACTTTACGCTTATTAACAATATGAACACTAAAAAGGATCGCTACGGACTATTTCCACATTTCGCCCAGAGTTAAGGCCATTTTCATCTGTACAATCTAATTTTCGTAAAACCTGTACGTTCTGGTATATAATTATTTGACATTATTCTGAATATATTTTTTACATCATTAGCATCTCTAAAACATTCTTCATATCGAACAAAAAACATTTAAATGTAAAAAATAACCAAGAATAGTACTAAGAAATTAAGATATTTGTTGAAATTTGGATGAAATTATTTCGTTTGATATTATTACTTTATGTTTGATAAATAATCGTAAAAAAATAGCGGATTTTTAAATTATAATATATATCCTAGTTTCTTAATACTACACTCGATCTATTTTTTACATATTAGATGTTTTCCATTGAATATAATTTATTTTTTTTGAAATGAAAACCATTTTTCTGAGAAAAATAACCGCTGCTATTACTTAAAATAATTAATAATTTTATTTTTCTTCAAAAGGAAATTATCTTTAACTAATCAGGAAATACTGTGATACATAAGATAAGTACGATGCTGTTATAACGATATTTTAGTATCTACTTTCATTATTTAATATATTTGCACGAAACCGTATGAAAAAAGGAGTCGCGATTTCCCTTGGAACCGATTATTTCAAATATAGCAATTACTATAAAAAGTGTTTTTCAAGCTTATAAACATTTAATTTTGAATTTTCGTTTGCTATCTATATAACAAACAGTTTAAAGTAGACAAGTTTTAACAAATAGTCCGGAAGAATAAGTGTCATCCGGCTGAATAACATCAATGATATTAGCACAATTTTATCTTTAAAAATACGCTCTTTATTCCGCATCGAATAGAAAGTTTTAGGCAGCATTAACAAACAGTTAAGGTAAATTTTAATGATATGCCGTCGAATCACACGCGAACATTGTTGGCGGCCATTACTTTTAGAACACACAACAGGCTGGCCCAAACTCACGATGGGATCAATCGGAAAGTTGAAGAATGAGGTTCCAACCAACCACTTTAAGTTTTCGGTTCAATGCCGAAAACTTAACGTGTGGATCCAGAATTGAACCCGCACACTACAAGATGTTAAGCGATTACTTTAAGACGCGGCTATCCAATGTCGTTTTTTAAATAATTAAATTTGAAGATTCAAAGTTATGTCCTACCGAATACTTTCTTCGAATATAATAATCGGATTAAGAATATTTAACTTAGAATGAAAGTCACAGTCACTCGAATTTCGGCCCAAAGTCATTCCTATATTATAATAATCAGTCAGTGATTATAGTACTTCGCTTAAAGAGTCACTGCTTATTGATATTATTATTAATATAAATATTTAAAAGAATAATGATAAAAATTAATAAATAAGATACTGTACTAACAATTTAACTTAGAATATTAAAAACTGTATAAATTACTTTAATCCATTGGTAAACGAAACAGAAAAAAATATCATTTTTGTTTTCAAATATTGAAATTTCATTATTTTTGCAATTTTTATCCCATCTAAAACATTCTTTTTTTTTTCATTTTTCAAAATACAAATTGTTCAAGTTTTTAAGTGTTTTATTCTAACTCGAATATTACTTTTAAAATTAGGGTCATTCGTAAATGACCTCACCATTTATGGGTCGGGAGTTCATTCCCACAAGCAGTTTAATCGATCACATCTAGCGAAAAATGATTTTCATATTACGGAGAGGGAGTTAAAAATTGTTTGATAATTGGTGACAGATGTGAAATTTCAAATTTTTCCGATACAAGTTGTCTTTAACCCCTCACCGAATTTAATTTTTTCTACTTCAAATTTATTTTTATATTCGTATTGGTCACGTGATTAAAATATGTTAACCGATAATATTTACAAAGATAAAAAATATGAATTAAATCGATTACTTAAATTTCAATTTCTGTCGAATTATTTCAAAGATAGAAAATTGTTGACCGCCGATTATTCTCGATTTAGATTGGTCCAGTGTCATAAAATTTGAATTCTGAAAGATTTGAAAAACAATACTATAAAATTTCAAGAAAATCATATTGTAATAAAAATTTAAATGAATAGGTATTACCCCAAGACCGGCTATTTTCCAAATATTCGTATTGTTCATTTTTCCTAAAATAAAAATATTGCAATACTTTCATATTTTAATTTATAATAATAATATCTTACTAATATATTAATTTAACACGCAATAAAAGTATTATATAGAATTATAGATCTAATAGAAAATTCATTCCTTTTCAATAATTATATTAGTAATATCTTTATAACAACAGCCAGCACTGTAATATTTTTTATAACATGTTATAAAAAAATGTTACATTATTTGACGTTGTTAGAGAGTTTTGTTATAAATACATATAAAAATGTTAAATTTCGTAAGTTTGTGATACGTATCGACTGAATTATATCCGGTATTAATAAGTTGATCAAATAAACAAAAAATTACTAACTCTTTCAAAAGTAATATATTAATTGTTGTTAATACGGTTGTAAAAACATCGGAGATATACTTGATACTTCGTTTAACAATAGAGGGGTGCTGACGGTAGTGTTTCTCGGGAACCACCGGGTCGATTTACTCGAACCTTTTTGTAATGACCGCTGGGATGTCGAAAAAATTTAGCTTCACCAAACCAGAGTGGAGCTTGGCCAAGTGCCAAAAACCGCAAAATTTGCATAAAAGGCACATTCGGGACTTAATAAGTCGGTCGATATTGCTCGGATTTCGACGAGGATGGTACCAGTCGATTCGTCTTAATGAGGCGAACAATATCGTATGTAATACGTCCAGCTTACGTCGTACTGTAATGAAAAATTAATGCCGATATTTTCATATGTTAGACAAGCTATAGAATCTTCAATTTTTGCGTAAAATCACTGAAATTTTCTCATGTTGCGCTACTGAAAATCTCGGTGGACCTTTTTTCCGTTTTGAAAAATTCTTTTTACAACGGATTTTATTCAAAGTTAAGGCCGAGACACACTGAACGCTCTGAATGCGATACACTGAACAATCTCTCATGGGCACTGTTTCTGATTTCCAAGTACATCTTACTTCATGTTATCACATTTCTCTTTGTACGTCCGACAGAATTTTTCTATTTACAAAAATATGTACTTTAAAAAATTTCAAAAATTTAAATTCAGTAACAAAATTAATCGAGAAGAAACGTGATCTAAAGTCAACTATTAGGAGTTTGAAATAAATAATTTAGTCCAAACAAAAACATAAACGCACAAAAAGCGGGAAAAAATGCGCAATAATAGCGGAAGAATTTTCACCCCGCTTTCAGATTCTCTTTTTACACTGAGAAGAATTTTTACTCGCCCAAAAGTTCACTGCCAATATCTTACAAAGCAGATATTTTTTACCATCAAGATGCAGACGGTGTCGTAAAGTAGAGAAATATCAATTTTACCATATCGTAAACTTTATTATCAAGTTTTATAAAAATGAATCGGGTATAAATATTTGAAACGACTACGGCGGGAAAATGCAAAATGCGATAACGTAAAATCCGGTTTACATTGTATGTTTAAGCTGGTAATAAAGATTAGCTTTTATTTGTGCTTAATAAGATATTTTTCGTGATAATTTCGTGTAGAAAATGTTTTTTTTATGTAGAAAAAAAAACATAAATCTTAACAAAGATTTCTTAATAGACAAGAATTGTATTATAAAACTTGCCGATTAATAAACAACGTAAGTTAACATTATTAAATATAACAAAGAATAATGCTACATAAAATTCTCAATTTTTATTATATTAATTTTTATCTGTCTATACGCCATCTTGATAACATTGCGCTTAATTTAATATATTTGATATATTATTAAATATTTATTATAGGGCTATTAAATTATTTAATTTTATATCTAAGTTTAATTTTTCAAATAAAAAAAAATTAATGGTTTCAGGGATAAAACACCATGAATGAACTTTAACTTTTTTTAATAGTAAAAAATTATCATGGTGAAATTAGTTGCTTTTAATACAAAAATATACTTTACTTAATATATTAATATTAAACAATTTCTGAATGCAGTTAGCTAAGGTAATTTTTTTCCTCAATATCATATTTGTTAGAATTTAAATATGATTCAAAATTGTCCTGGACTACAAATTTGCAGAAATAAATATATTATAACAGATTTTTAACACTTGGTCCAAAGTCACCCAATTCTAAAGCTAACTTTGGATCACAATAAAATAGCGGGCATATTGCTAAATAATACAAATTCCCTTTATAATTTATACAAAAGGCATAATTTCAATGAAAATAAATTCCAACGGTTCATGTATGAAGTCTTTTCAAGTATATTTAGATAATCAGATTTTGAAAAAAAAGCTAAAAAGTAGTCCAAAGTTACCCTAATTGACTGTATTTTAATAAAAGTCTGTTACAATTAAATCTCTTTATATACGGGATTTCGTGTTTGAGTTGTCCAAAAACTTTGACACAATTAAAAGTTTTCACCCTTGAGAAGACAACATATGATTGGTCGTGAGTAAAAACTGGCTGAGGAATGCAATCCTGTATCTATTAAAATGACTATCCGTTTTTCTTTTTGCTATAAGGTAATTCCGTGGTAGAAGCAATCACGAAGGCTTGCATTTTTACATTGCACAAAATCTGTTCACCGCACGCTGTACACTCTCCAACGAAGAGCTTCAGGAACAGCATTGCCAGATCTGAATTGTTGAAAGTATCGAGCTGAAGGACTCAAATCTATAGAAGGATTATGAGACAGCAAGAAATTTAAAAGGAGATTAAATGACAAATTAAAAATGAAAATTATGTGCAGAAAGCTGCTAGATTAAATAACAAATATAATTGTAAAATTTCTACAAAACTAAAGAAATTAAAATAAATCAAACTTTGTTGCTATGGCAACAATAGCCACGCGGTTTCTTCAGACGTAATGACAGTTGCAATCTCTAATGAAAAGAATCAGGAAATACGATTTAGCCGTTCTTACGTTTTAATTAAATTTCAGATTTATAATATATATAAGTATAGATATATAGAGAATAGCTATTTGTCATGGCGAACGATCTATAGATCGTTGGTAATAGCCTTGGTATACATCGCCACGTGTATTAGCATTGGGTATTAGTCTAGTCATTAAGTCTGTCAAAGTTTACCTTATTTGATATTATTTAATTTTTAATGGGAGGATTCGAGATTACCTGCCGCGAGTTTTCGCGTCTATCAATAGTGCTACGTACTGAGGTCAAACCATCGCGCCGGGTAGCCGTCACCACATAATTATACCTTCATGGTGTATATAAGCACAGCGCCGCGAAAACTCGCGATAGGTAATCTGGAATCTTGCCACATAAAATCTGGATTTTAGTAGTTTATCGAAATAATACACAGCAAAGTACTCGACATCCGCCATTAATTTGGTAACTGGATTATAATGATCACGTGATTATTGCACGTGACTGCTATAATCCAATGACGTTGATCAGATAGTAAAGAATATCACGTGGTTAATGTAATCCAATGAGATCGCTCAAAGGAACAGATATAAAATAGCACTCCACCACGTGGTCACTAAGTCTAATAAAAGATTAACGTAAGCATATTACGGCTAAATAACATAATGTAAGCTATAATCAATAGATAATTGAACATACATGCACAAGTATTTAAATTTATGCGTGTATATATATATTAGATATATCCAATAGCACACCACCACGAGGTCATTAAGCCTAATCAAAGTCTAACTTAAGCATATTACGGCTAAATAAGATAATTTAAGCTATAATCAATAGAAAATTAGAGAAAATTAAAAAATCTTTAAAACTTTTTAATTTGAAATCCGAAGTTCAATAAATTAACGAAATGATATACAGCACTACAGCACAGTACTTTATATCCGCCATTAATTTAGTAACTGAACAGTTTCATTGAGGTCACGTGCAACAGTCATGTCTCCATTATGATCCAATGAGACTGCTCAGTTACCAAACGGCTAGATCATTTAGGTAAAGTATCACGTGGTTATTGTAACCTTATATAGATACTTTAAGCCAGCAGTGTTTTCCAAACCGTGGGGCGCGAGTCTATTTAAAGGGGGACGAGGAAGAATTAAAAAAATATATCATTTTTGAGACAAACAAATAAAAAATAAATTCAAATTGATACCAAAAAAAATGAATCAGCAAAAGGGTTATAAATTCAGTACAAATATTCATGTACCCAGAAATTTTCTGCTGTAGCTGTTTTAAAGACAAAATAACGATCTCGTTTAGTGATTGAAAAAGAATTGTAAGTAGCGATATCTTCCATGACACCCGATTTGAGAGAATTTGTGCTGAAAAACAAGCCTACCCATTGCATTAATTATTATGTTGCATTAAACATATGTTCTATTTTTCGTTTTTTTTGTAAGATTTGTTTAATTGTATTAAAAATTATCAAACTAATAAATATATATATTTTTATGTATATGAACTTTATTTATATAGAATATGGTATATTAAACGGTAAGTAGAAAGTATTATAAAATTAGACTGTTATGGAATGAGCGGGGGGTATCAAGTTTTTATGAAAAAGGGGGCGCAAACACAGAAAGATTGGAAACCACTACTTTAGGGTAAAAAACTTTTTTAAGATTATTGAAATCTAGGTATTGTCTTTGAAGAAATTTTTCCCCATTGGATTATTATTAATACTAATTAAATGAGAAAAATTCATGCAAATAAATAGATTTTTCATTGCTTATCAACATTACTATATAGTTAATAATTAAATATACTTACTAAGATTTTAAAAACTTTATTAATTTTTTATATTTTTAGATTTTCTATAGGATGGGAAAAAATCTAAAATTTTTTTTCTTAATGACTGTATTTAATATAAAATTCTTTTACTCCTCTGTATTAGTAAATTTTTCTTTTTGTTATGATATTCTTAAATAATATATTAAAAGGATGTTTAATTATTATTATAAAATATGAATTTCTTCAACATAAATAAAAATTTTCTGTTTTAAAACAAAGATGAAATAAATAATAGTTTCTATCTTAATGTGTGTATTTATGAAATCAGAGTTATAGTACTATATATTAATATTGGACTGAGCTTCAAACATAGTTCATAAATTTAATAATTCATTTATGATGTCTATTTTTTCATATTGTTTTGTATTACAGATAATTCGATAAGTTTAAACGTTAATTTTATAAGAAAAATGAATAATTTTGGATATTTAAATCAGATTCTTTGTATTAATGTAATGGGATAGGCATAGAGTTTGTTTAACAACTATTTTGTTATTTTTGATAGTTGAAGTCTACCGAAAGGGAACAAATCTGAATATTTTGTACCTCTAAGCTCTAAAATTTTTATTTTATTATGATAAATACGAATGCTTTCTAATTTCGAGATCCTCTGCATTAAATGAACATAGCTATTGCATCATAATTTGCTTAATACACAGTATTAATAATAAATAGAATTATAATAAATTATTTTGTTAAAGGTAATAAAATTTAGAAATTTAGAATTTTTTGTTAAGTAATAAACTATTACTGGATTATTTTTAATGAGGGCCTATGAAATAAAATGATATCTTTTGAGAGACGATTATTTTATTGGCTTATTATTATTGTTTTGGTTGTAATAAATTCTAAACACTTTGAATCATCATTTTTTATTTATTCATTTAAAATTTTTTAATATGGATACCATAAAAATCGATATTTTTTGAACAGCTGTCAGATGGTATCTATTCTTGGTAAAAATGTATCGTGTAGTACCGAGACTCGATATTTTGCATTCCTAATCGGAAACCATTCAAATTTTAATCGATCGTTCCTTATTATTCCAAATAATATATATACAGTATATTTATCAATTTTGAAGATGGTAAATGGTCATGTTACCATATAATTGCCATTAAAATATAAAATTGTAAATATTTCAGAATACAAATCACGTAAAGTATTAAGTTATTTTGAAAGGATTTTATAAGTAGGCTATTTTACAACCATCATCATCATCACATCAGAATTTCTTATTTCTTATTTGGATATATATTCTTCCTTTTGTTTTCAGATTTACTTATCTTATGCAATCTGCATCCACTAGCAACCAATTACTTTTCTTATATCATCTCTCCATCGTTTGGATTGCCTAACATGATATTTATTTCCTCGCTTTGCTTGCCACTCTAGAATTCTCTTTGTCCAATAGGTCTTTGGTGTATCTCGGTACATGGCCTGCTCAAGCCACTTACTGCTTCTAACTGTTATCGGTAGGTACTTTGGTTTGTTCTCTTAACCATTTGTTGTTCATGCGGTCTGTCCTAACATGTACCTTTCAACGCTTCTTTGGGTTGTTGCTAATTTGTGTTCTATTTTATTTTTAAAGGTCGACATTTCATAATCATACGTCATTACTTTAGTATAAAAAGAGGAAAGCCAGTTATACTCTATGGTGTCAACTGGTTTGTTAGTAATTGAAAAACATCCCTCTCTGAATCATTCTCCCCACTGTCTCTTTCAGCACTCTCATCAGAATGAGGTCAGCATTCACATCTATACCGACGGCTCCAAATAAAATGATAAAGTTGGCTCAGCGTACATTGTATACGACAACAACAAAAACAACTCTGAAGACTCCTTTAAACTCGACACCACCTGCTCAAACAATCAGGCTGAGCTTTTTGCTATCTTTAAGGCTCTTCAATCAATCCAGCGACTTCGATTAAAATCTCCAAAAAAGATAAACATTTACTCCGATAGATCGATAGCTCTTCACTCAATAGCACAACCTAATCACAAGGGATACCTGATTTTCCGCATCCGAAAAACTCTGCAAAACATTATGCAAAAAGCTCATCATAACATCTCTTTCCTCTGGGTTAAGGCCCATGCCGGAACCAAAGGAAATGAAGCTGCAGATCATCTCGCCAAAACTGCTGCCTCCTCGGATCTTCAGATCTCGTACAACCGGAATCCTTGGTCCTGTATTGTTTCCACTACAAGAGACACTATTCTCCAACTCTGGCAAATGGACGGGAACAAAAGCTCCACGGGCAGAGTCACCTTCTCTTATTTTCCATCCATCTCTGGCAGACTCAAGGCTCGCCACTTCATCCCGACCTTCCTCCTCTCCCAGGTTCTCACAAACCATGGGAACTTCAACTACTACATCAACAGATTTGCTCTTCGGGACAACTCCACTCCGTTCTGCCCTTGTGATTCCACCTCCATCCAAAATTCTGAACACCTGATCTTCCACTGCAACCTCTTCTCCAACCTCAGACTGGAGATCATCTCTCACTCTGCCAGACAAGGTCTTCCCTGGCCTTGCCAACCCTCTCACCTCGTCGCAGACAAACATTCTTTCAAGCCTTTTCGAACGCGAGTTGAGAAGAGCAAAATGTACAAGAGAACACTGTGGAAGAAGTGTAAAACAGTGAATAAGTGAATAGGATCCTGTAGGGAGTCTTGAAGAAGGACCCTTCTCACTCAGATTGTGCCAACCAACCCTCCTCATCCTGTTTCTCCTCCAGTTGTTCACCCAGCCTCCAGCTTCAAGACCCTTCCACCAACTCCTAGCTCCAGCCTCCAGCTCCAGGATCCAGCCTAGGACCCATCCTCAAACACCTCATTCTGGATGGACCCAGCCTCCGGCTCCAAGATCCAGCCCCTTAGCCTCTTGCTCCAGGATCCAGCCTAATTCATTTTAAATGAATAAATAAAAAATAAAGCTCCATTTCCAGCATTCAACCTCTAGACCCGAATCCAACCGCGGCTTTCCTCTTGACATAACTTCCAGCGGCTCTTCAAGTTCCTTCCATGGACCGGTCATCGGTCCTTCTTCAAGACTCCCTACAGGATCCTATTCACTTATTCACTGTTTTACACTTCTTCCACAGTGTTCTCTTGTACATTTTGCTCTTCTCAACTCGCGGATCTTTTGTAAATTTCGGCTCCCTGTATTTTTATTTTTAATAATGTACAAAACTGGCCCGGTCTTCCAGAGGATGTCGCCTGGGGCCATTTTCTGGTGGCGCACTGGCGCTGCGGGACCAGATGCAACTCGCTCTGGCACACTTCTCTTTTTCCTCCTCCCATCCCCCAACTCTAACTAACCACTCTGACCCATAACCCACTAACTTTTTTTCAATTACTAACAAACCAGTTGACACCATAGAGTATAACTGGCTTTCCTCTTTTTATACTACTGGAAAGATGGCAGCTAGGACCTTGTAGTGGGGGAAAATATCAGTTTCCTCCCTGCCGTACGTCATTACTGGTAGTATGCACATGTTAAAGAGTTTCCTTTTGGAGCATGTCGGTATCCTATTGTCCCTTAATAAGTAACTGTATCAGCCGCATGCACATCATCCCAACTACATCCTATGTTGAATTTCTCTCATCTGTTCTCCTTATGTTGCGATTATTTATACTAAGTACTTGTAATATTTTACCCTTTCAGTTGTCCGGCATTCTATCGTCAGTGGTTGTGGTTCACTTCTGTTTTATCCCAATAGATTTATGTAATTATTTTCTCTGTTAGTTTTTCAATAAAATATCCGAAGAACAAAGCATCTATTAGCATTCATATCTTAGAATCTTCATTTATTTTTGTACTTTTTTCGTTTCAGATTGAAATAAGAGATTTATGAATTACATTTGACGCCGTTGGCTCATCGATAAGATACCTCGCCTAAATATTATATGATACGTTGCCAAATTTTTTAAGCACACTCCCATTTTGAGGACTTAGACAATCATTATTAAGTTTAATATTATTATAGATAAATTTTTAATATAATAAAAATTTTATTATATATCAAGTTATCAATCGGCTGTGAGATGTATACGTCACAACTGGATGGTTACTCGTTATAGCCTATTGGTCTAATAAAATTCAATCAGTAATACCTAAGAGCTAACTGCAATGATCTGGTCCAGTAGCGTGACTAGGGATTGTGGGAAGTGCGACCCGCACGGGGGGACACCACGGTGGAGGTGACACCCAATTTTTTCAAACGTATGATAAAAAATTATACATTTTTGCCAATTTTACAACTGTAAGCCCTTTTTAACACGCTTACGACCAAGTCCATTTTAATCACGTTCGAGCTATTTGCATAAACGGACCACGCCCGTTCAACACATGAATCAGAAATCAAATCAATGTATAGGAGGGACACCAGGAATTATCGGACCGGGTGACAGCAATGCTAGGAAGGCCACCGATCTATCCTACTACATAAAATTCAGAAAATGTTAAATCGATGAATTTACGGAATACATTAATCATGTATTCAATAATAAAGCTGTAGAAATAAAGTGTCTAGCTAATAAAATAGCTATATTTTTGCAATAAAATGCTAAAAAATAGCTGGTGCAGAATAGATAGGACGAATTAATAATAAATCTGTAAAAGTAAAAGTATATAGCTAATAAAAGGATTCAAAAAATTCACAATAAGCAATAAACATTGTATTTTTATCGAAAAGGGAATGATCGTTAACTAATTAAATTAGAAATGAAATAAATCGGAGAAGTATGTTACATAAAGTAATTAATCCTACTACATAAAATTTATTGAACTATCGATTGGCAAAGTACGAATATTTTTTTATTGTTATCGAATTTAACTATTTTAAGACCAAGTAAAAATTGAATTGGATCTATTAAATCGAAAAAATAGAATGGAAAATATAGAAAATACAGTATCAGAATTTTAAGAGCATTTAATCTGGCTGTGTGTCAATTTTGATATGGTGGTAAGGCGTTGGCGTGACCGGATCCCGAAAAGTCCTTCATCATCCGACCCCCTCCGCGGTCCATAGTTGAAACGGGACCCGCTTCTTAGTAGTCTCTTTGATTGGAAAGGGGTTTAAGAAAGCAAAAAAAAGATAATTTAGAAAATTTTTCTAATTTGATAATTAATAAAAATAATTATTTTTTACACTTTATAATTGATAAAATTAATTACAAAGTTGAAAAATGAATTAATTAATAAAAACTTTTCCAATTCTAAACGTTATTGTCTTTGAAAGAAGATGGTATAGATGGTAATTAATAGGAAGATTTATTAATATTATTATTGAAAATACGAATTTATCTTATTTACGAATAGAGAGTAGTTTGAACCGACAATCGATGGTTTTAATTGATACGAGTGGTTTTAGCCATGCCGTGCAGTTTGATCGGCATGATGTTTAAATGAATGGCTGGCCCACTTTTACTCGGAACAGAAGAAACGTGCCAACCGTAAATTGTAATTGATGCTGATTTACTGCGAAATCTTAAAACAGTCAAATTCCTATCACTTATGGCACGCCATGCCATTTCTCGCGCACGCCTACATTTTGTCGAATATTTTTTTGTCTTAAAAATAAACACTAATAAAAATACTAACTATTATAAACCATCTTATTATTAAACTACACCTTAACTTATTATAATAACTTTGTTTTCAAAACTATAATACAATATATATTTTTTCAAAGAAACTTTTTTTAAATGTAATTATGTAGGATATTACAGGAAAAATAAAAAATAAATTGTGATCTAAGAACTTTTTTATAACGCTGCACGCCTTATTTACTTTACTAAATCTGTTTGTTTAAACATCGGGCAAAAATCGGCCGTAGTTGTTTATCTAAAATAGATATTTATATTAGAATGAGGTACCGCCTATCGATTTTCTATGGCTAATTCACAAAATTTAAACAAAGAAATAGATTTTATACCTTGTTAACAAATAAGAAATAATAGAATTCCCATTAGAAAACTCGATTTAAGATATTTCGTTACCGAGAGGTGAGAGTTATTTTTGTTAATTAAAAATATTATAGAAACAATTTTATTGAAAACTTAACAAGTTTTACAGAATTCTAATTAATTAATTTTTTCGACATAAAATATGTTTGTAATAAATTTTGTAATAAATATTTATTACAAAATTTTATGTCGAAAAAATTAATTAATTAGAATTCTGTAAAACTTGTGTTGTATCAGGTGCATTTTGTTTGTGTTGGGGAGCGGTGTGATTTATTATACTACAGTAGATGGTGGGATGAGAGGTGTCCAGTGTCGGTAATCGGATGCATCTGGGGGAAATAGGGACCGAGTTGCAATCGTTGGAGATGTAAAATTGTATTTAGGAGTAGAGTGCGTTTGGCTTACAAATAAAGAACACCACACTTGTTAAGTTTTCAATAAAATTAAGAAACGGTATTAAGAATAAAGGAAACGATGTTTTAAATGGTATATATCGTATTTTTTTACTTAAAAGAGAAAAATCAATATAGAGAATAATAAAAAACGAACGTTAGTATTAAAAGAAAGAATAGTAATCAGATGCGTAATAAATCTGATTACTATTCTTCACGTTAAATGCGATTAAAGATTTTATCTTAATCGCATTTAACGATCTTAATCGCAAATAAGAAATAAATATATGGCTTATTTAAAGAAAAATACAAAGGTAATCTCTAAAGAAAATTTTTATACCTTTACCACGTTTTCTTTATATAAAAAACAATTAAATCTAAAATATGCATATTAAATATATTTTTATTTTTTTAAATTAATTTATGATAAAATATAAATCGATGAAAGAAAATCTAAACGTATGATTTAATCGAATTAAACAGGCTATGCAGACGAAACACATTAACTCGAACTATGATTTATAGTAAATTTATTTTATATAAATAGGATGATTGAAAGTCTTTATTTGATTAAATTATAGGTGACATTGTCTACGGTAAATATTTATTTTAGCTATCCGGCTTCAACATTATCGATTTCGTATTATATGTCGAGTGACTATAAAAGCTTTATTTAGTAGTTTAGTTATATTTGTGTTAACACTTGGACACGGACAATGCTCTCATTTAAATACTTTATAATAACGGGAATGCTTTTCTATTTGGTTTCCCAAGGAAAAGGTAAGTTTTCTTTATTAAGTCCAATTAATAAATTTTATAACAATTTTCAAACGAATTAAAGTTTGATATCGGTTCTAACTTAATAAAAATTACGAAACTTATTTCATAAAATACGCATTTTACATAGCAAACTGTCTCCCTTCTTTATTATTTTACTTATTTTATAATAAAATACGTTGTTCACTAGGAAAAACACTTTTCTAATATTTAATTGCTTTCGAATTATCTTGAATATTTGAAAATTCGTTACCCGAATTTAATTTGATTAATGAATCTCAAAGTACTAACTTATTCTTGTATCGATTTAATTTAGTCAGCCAATATCTCCAAGTTTTGACCTTTATTTATAAATTTAATGCAATTATTTTAACATTTTAATTTTTCAAATAGCAGCAATATTATCTTCACTATAATAAATCAAACTAATAAGTAAGTATTATCGTTAATAAATTTTTTATCGATTTTATTAGCAATAATAAAATTGATAATGAAACTTTTGGTGCCGTTAATGCAGAATCTACTTTTTTGTTAGCCATAATAAATTTTTGACTATAACAATTCTTATTTGATTTAATGGCCGATATCCTCGAAATTGATATAAAATCCAAAATATATTATTTATAATTATGGAATGTATTCGAATCTTAATTTAATTTTCTTTCTATACCAAAAATAGCATTTTGTTTGTACTTATAAGAACGGTATAGGATTCGTCTAGTTTGTGTAAAAAATCAATTATCGAAGAAAAGATTTTTAAATATATTATTAAAAATATATCAAAAAAATATAATAAAAT
>AYEL01069237.1:0-17447 GCA_000484575.1 Olivierus martensii
CTCTCTGCAGGGCAGTTTCCTTAAATCTGCTCCTCAAAACTGTGTCTTACAAGTAATCCTCATAAAATATGGTAGATAATTTCTATAAAATCTCATGTAGTGTGAAATTTTCTGATATGGAATTAAGGTTAGCTGCAAATTCTAAACAGTGTTACATGGAAACTGCCTTCTATAAATATTATTGTGCAAGGGTTGCTGCAATTTTGTAATGATGATAGAGTGAAACTATGTTGAAGTACGGCGTTAAACTTGATTTATATAGATACAATGCATTTATAATCCTAAATTCATAGTTTTTCTCTTGCATACTGAAACTTTATTGTGTTGTAATTTTGTCAGTTGAATATTCCATTATCAATTTAATAATTTTTATTTTTTGTTATTCTTTTCATTAATCAGATATTTTTCTATTTATAATTCTGAATTTATACATAGAAAAGTGAATGTTATATGCCAGAAAACATATCCAATAATTATATCTGTTGGAAACCTTAAACCAACTGAAAGGAATAAAATAATTATACTATGAATTAATCTATATAAATATTCTTTCATAACTATGACCAAATTTCTAAACAAATTTTGGATGATATTTGTCAGAAAATTTTAGATTTAAATTTTTAAGTGGATTATATTAATTTATAAAAATATAATTTTAGCTATTATATCATGCTGAAAGGAAGTGTGTGGAATGAAGATGTAAAAGATCAATCAGATATCAGTTAGCCTCCTGATCTCACACGCAAATTGGTTTGTGGGCCGAATGCGCAATTTGATAGGAAATGACGGGCCGAATATTTTTAAACAAAATTACAAGGAAAATATTTATTTGTAAGAAAAAAATGAAGTAATTACAATGATATCGAAATAACATATACAGTCCGACTCCGTTAACACGCAGTTCACTAATTTTACCATGGCTACCTTGATAAACAATTGCTTATGATCTAGACATCTTCGTTATTAAATCTCGTGATCAGTGAGATTAGATGCACGTTCATCCATTTTGTATTTGTCAAATCACACACAAAATTCATATCAATGTTGGAATTTATATTATATCGCTCAATTTATATGAATATTGCAACTCGCGGTTCACTTAACCCGCGGTTTAGTAACCATAGACCCCCGACTACCGTGTGTTAACGGGATCCGACTGTAATTATTAAATAAAAGTTTTATTAACTTTCTATTATTATAATTCTCACATTGTAAAATGTATTTAAACATATAGCTAAAAAATCTTCGCGAGTTATACAAAACTGCTTTGCGGACCGCCAGTTTCAGACGGAGTTTAGTCTCGTAGATGCTTAGTCTGAAATTACTGTGTATTTTGGACTCTAAATAGAAAAGTTTTAAAACAAATCTTTGGAACTATCGCTGCATAGATCACAGATTACTAATACAGATGTGGCACTTCCTATACTTTCAATGGTAACTTTTCAAAATGACGTAGTCATATAAAGAACCAATCATATTGCTTCTTTAGAACGTAACATAGATGGTGCTACTAACAGTTAAACGTCGTCAACAAAGCCAGGATATGACATCATAAAAATGGCTGTACTTCCTATATAATCTTTATTGCGAATACTACCTTCTTGATTTATTTCCGATTTTAAGAAGTTAAATGTATTTTTAAAAACAAAACGTTGATTTTTAATCATATTATAGACTTTATACATTCGAAATATGAGAAGTTAACGTTGATTTTTAAATACATTTTTGTTTTTAAAATCATATTATAGACTTTATACATTCGAAATATTTATAATTTGATGATAATTTCTTTCCGAATTGTTAAACATTAATGAAACCTGTGTGTTTTAATTATATTCTATTTTCAAGCTTCAGACAACAACGTATATTATATTAATTGAAATTTTATTGAAAATTTATATTTGTACAAACTGGTTATATATCAAAAAATATATTGATATTAAATAACAATAATGAAAACATTTTAAAATAACTAATATACAGTACATTTACTAAGCCTAAACGGATGAGTTCTCTCACTCTTAGCACAGAAAATACGTTGTATAATATTATGAGGATGAGTTCTCTCACTCAATAGAAAATACGTTGTATAATAATATAAACCAAACTACTTCTTCCCATTTATATGGAGGATATGGGTCATAAATTCCAATCTATACTAAATACCTTTTATTAATAACCAGCGCTAACTAACACTTGCTACGATCAAACATCTTAACAAAAACAAGATGGCTATTAGAAATCAAAGTTGCTTCTGGGAAACAGATTACTACGTAATATTATTATTCAATATAGTTCTATATTTCAAAATAACAAACTATACTTTATTATTTAAATGATTTTGGATATATTAATACTGGTCAATGTCTTGAAAAATTATAAAACTTTTACATTCAAGAAAAAATACACAATCAACTAACTGAGAGGCGCTGTGGTACTGAAATTTCCGTTTTAGCTAAGTATCCCATCTGTATTAGTAATCTGTGGAATAGATACAAGAAATCAATTCTTAAATTTACAAGAATTAGCAGAATTTTTATTTAATATAAAAGATAATATAATTATTACGATATTAAATGAATATTCACGAGAATGAAAGTTTAATGGATGAATGAGTTGCTATTGCTATAAACCTTAATTAAACGATGATGTCACTTTCCGCCTGTAGAGCAGTGATATTTGAGAAGTCCGTTCCGGAGGGCCATTGGTTACAGCTCTACAATTCGTCGACATTTAACAACCAGTCTGTATAATAATACGTACGCTAGGTTATGTCATGAGATACAGAAAGTAGTAGTGTACCTAAAGCTTATTTAAATACTTATTTATACTTAAAGTTTACTTCTTGAGGCAAGTGGGAAATTTTATGCCAGTCCGTGTAGTAGTGGAAAAAGAAATTGCCAGTCCGTCATCAAATAGTTTAAGAAGCATTGCTGTAAATTACTAAATGGCGGATAAAGCAGGCTGCTTATTCCTGTGGAGGTGAGGATCGATTGCTATATCCGGACCACACGAATAAATTTTTCCCAAGGAGTCCGGAATCAAATTTAAATCTTTCAGAATGGAAAACCGAAGCGTTTACACGTGGCCAACCGCCCGACTAATTGATACTAGTACTGTGAATTGAGTTACTATAGATTAACAAACGAATTAAAAAGTAAAGATTGAACAGATTTTCCGGCAAAACATTTAAAATAACTATATCTGTAATCATCCATAAATACATTTACAGTATACAGTATATTAATTTATTAGTAAAATAATTATACTTTGCAAAAAAAATAATAAAAATAATATAATTACACTTATAATTACATTTATGCTAATTCATTAAAATTAGATTGATAATATAAATATGAAACATCATTTTAATTTATCAATAATTATATATTAAAATAAATATAATTTAGTTTTGAAATTATAGAGGGAGTTAATTAAAATGATGTTTCATATTTATATTATCAATAATTATATATTAAAATAAATATAATTTAGTTTTGAAATTATAGAGGGAGTTTTGTGCATATCCATAGCTATATCTGACATTCGCATGCGTAGCAATGTCTAATAAGAGTTTCGAAGATAAACAAATAAAACCTACAGAAATTTCTCTAACAAATATTGAAAAGCTATTAAATGACGAATTTTCATGTATAAAATGTATAAGAAAAGATGTTCATTTGTTTTTACTGCCTTCTTTCATAGGCAATGAATTGAATGGAGTCAAAGCCGTTCTGGATAGTTGGAAAAATCATTTTAAGAAACTGTAAGCTTATTTTGAATTCTCATTTTTTTAATACGGAATAATGTTTTACTTAAACTGTTATGTACTGTGTTATAAGTTCGTAATTAAATTTTGACTTTTCAGGAGAAAATAAACAAAAGGGAGTTTTAGATACTTAGACTAATAGCATACTTTTGATCATTAGGTTTTTAGTTCATTGACATGATTATAAGGTTTTGTCATTTAACAAGTAAATACTTCGTAGAATTTAATGATACAATTTCAGTTTACCCTGTGTCTCATATTGGCTGAATATTGATATCAAGTCCCCCAAACTAGACTGACTGAGAGATTAGTTCTGGTAATTATGCTTGATTATTTTTCTGTAAAGACTAAATAGTAGAAAATATGAAAGGAAAACTGATTGTGCCGTTCAGCAAATTAGATGTATGGGTATTGTATATAATTTTAGGTACATTACAAAATGGTAATAAATAAAATAATCCTAAAAACAAGAACAAATATAAAATTATTTTATGCTTTTTAACTCTATATCTGACAGATGGGGAGTGACAAATCCAAAATTACAAAAATTATATACAGTTTTTTGAAAAAGCCATATAAGTCTGACCTGAGTCTCTTAGGCCAGTGGTCTCAAACTCAAAATGCTTGTGGGCTGAATGTGCAATTCGAATGGAAATGAAGGGCCGAGTCTGACCTGAGTTTCTTAGGCACGTGGTCTCAAACTCAAAATGCTTGTGGGCTGAATGTGCAATTCGAATGGAAATGAAGGGCCAAATATTTTTAAATAAAATTACAATGAAAGGAAAATATTTATCTGTAATTACTTCATTTTTTTTGCAAAGATATTGAAATAACATTATATAATTGTGATTATTAAACATTTTATTTTCATTTTTTACTATTACTTGACACCTGATGATGTGAATCTGTTAAAATTTGTAGCCTTGGAAACAAATTACTGGAAACTTATCTTCATTAAAGATTATAGAAGTTCATCAGTTGACTGCTTTCTTTTCTTATATTTATTAATTTTCACCTGCGGAAAAAACTATCTGCATATGTATATATTCCCAAACTGTGCAATTATTTTCATGGTAAAATTTTATGAGGGACAATTCATAGATGCACAATAACAAGAGCAAAAGTAGGGATAGTTACTGATAGCATTGTGCCAGTTGAGTACAGTAAGCTTTAAAACTTTATATTGCAATTTTATTAGCATTAAATTGTAATAATTATCTGACTGTAATATGTATTTAAATAGCTAAAACAACATCGAGGGCTATACAAATTTGCTTTGTAGACCAAAAGCAGCCTGCCAGTTTGAGACCACTGTCTTAGGCAATATCCATAAACTACATCACAGTTATATGGGTGATATAGTAGATTTGTGGTGATAATGTAATGGGAGGGAATAATAATGTCTTTTAACTATGACATCATACTGTAAAAATAGGTAGTTTTACATCTTTATAAATAAGCATAAACATTTTATATTTTATAAAAATCTTATTACAAGTTTCATTATTTGAAAAATTAAAGTAACATATTTTGAGAAACATTTGTTATAAAATACAAGAATTTTATAACCAGTTGTTCAATGATTTATTTGGAAATTAAAGAGTATGTATAAGAAAGAAACAGGGTAAAGTAATTCCTATTTTCTACTATTCTATGTATAATTTTTTTAATATAAAATAAGAGAGAGAATTTTTAAATAGATGAGAGAGCTTCATATTTAATCATGCCATAGTCAGAGTGGGATCAAGGTTGATGTGACAAAATATAATAAAGGGGAAGAAGATAAGTTTGAAATTAGGTGACATATTAAGAGAGCATTCATAAACAAAGTTTTGAAAATATATCCTAGAGAATCCGGATAATAAAGTACTAAATACTGATACTCTCGTTTCGTTGTGTACTGCTTATACGCTTACACTTTATATTATATATCTTAACTGGAATATTTTAAAAGTATTTGGATTAAATAAATTCTGAAGTGTTTCAAATTAGTTGTCAATATTTTAGCAAATATATTTTCAATGTGATAAAACGGTTTTTATCACATTGAAAATGTGATAAAAACCGTATAAGAACATCAACTGATTTAGTTGATGTTCTTTTGTAAAGTTTAGCAGCACTGATGAGGGACTAGTACAGTCCGAAAACGTTATGCTAAATAAAAATCTATACTTGCTAATGAGCTGTCTTTAATATACTATCTGTATTAAGCAAGTAATCTCTAATATTTTTGAATGTTGGGATAATATGTAATTGCTTATAATGCAATAAATTACATCTGCATTATATAGAATATTTGTATTGTAAAATAAAAATAATTTTTCAGGGAATAACTTGAATTTGCTTGGAACTTGCAAGAACTGTAACTGAAACTATATTCTAAATTCTAGAACACTTATAATGTACTTAACTAATTCAGCTGAAGATGATTCTATAGACTTTTTAAGAAAAATAAATTAAAATAATTGCAGCAACTTCAGAAAAATAATTTCATGAACCAATTATAAAATGGCATACTACATCTAGGTATAGAAATAAGGTATATGAAATTTATCAATCTAAAATAATGTAAATTTTTACCACATTTTTTAGCTTTACTGCTCTTACAGATTAATAAATAATACATGAATTATATAGCACCAATGAGCAGACCAAATCAGACCTTTTATTTAAATTTTTACTTAGACCATGATGGTTTTCTTATATTGTATATTGTTGCATGAAGAGATGAGATGATGCTTCTCTTTTCTTATTCTTGCATCTTATACATAATGATCATTTGAAGGCCCTTGCTTGTTGATGCCACTATAAACATGAAAAGTCAAACATGCAATATCAAGATAAGTCTATTTGTTGTATGATAGAGCTTTTATAAAACATGGTAACTTAATTTATTTGATTACAAGAGATAATCAAATAAATCAAGGTGTATTACTTATTGTATATATTAAAATTTGCATAAACAATTTATATTGGCTTAATTATTCATCCAATTTTTAAATAGCTTATTAAACATAGAAATACTGAAAAATAGAGGATATAAAAGGAATTAAATTGTTTGACATTATTATATAATCATTTCAAAAAGTTTATAAAGTTTAAGGATAATAGGAAGTTTATAATATTTAATACAGGGAGTTCCCAAATATAAAAGGAATTAAATTGTTTTTGAAATGATTATATAATAATGTCAAAGTTTATAAAGTTTAAGGATAATAGGAAGTTTATAATATTTAATACAGGGAGTTCCCAACTTAGGACTAAATATCCATACTTATGATGGCTGCCGTCATTGATTTTTCAATAATGGTAGTCAGTTGGCCATCTTGTATGACCTTGAATTATTCATGTTTAATTCTAAGTCCAATGTGTCTAGATTTTTTCAGGAGGGGGGCAATCAGTCCTATCCTCTTCCTGACTACTGACCTTTACCATTGTTATAAGCAGCTTTGACCTTGAATTATTCATGTTTAATTCTAAGTCCAATGTCTCTAGATTTTTTCAGGAGGGGGCAATCAGTCCTATCCTCTTCCTGACTACTGACCTTTACCATTGTTATAAGCAGCCTGTTTGTGAGCATTTGAATGCCATTTGCTTAGTATCCAATAAAAAGGAAACTGGTATTTAATTCAATAGAAAAAATGGCATCCATGCCTGGCTTTAATGCTTCTTTGGTTAATTGTTTTTGTTTCATTTCAGATGGAATATTTTACGATTTCAGTACAGACAAGTTATGATGGATTCAAATTATGATTGAAAGTTTTGGACATATATTGCTGCAAATTTCAGACCCTTGTATTTTGGAATGTGCTAAAATTAAATTTTGATAATTTTTAAACTAAAGCAGGGCTATCCAACCTGTGGCTCAACACTGTAATGAATATGGCCCAACATAAAATCATAAACTTCCTTAAAACTTTGAGATTTTTATGTACTTAATGAAGTTTTTATTATTTAAATACCTAGCTACATTTCCTATTTCCATTTTCTAAAATATTTCTTATTTCAGTGATTAAAACTTCTTGACCTGTTCAATGATTTTTAGTTAAATAATTTAAAAAATTTCTGAACAAAGAAGTCAGATCATTATGCTACAACATTTTTGCTTATTTGTCATGTGGAAATCATGTTTTATATATTATTAACTTTTTTCTTAGCAATTGTCATTAAAATTAATATATTTTATGTGAGACCTGAGACAATTTTTTTTCTTCAAATGTGGCCCAAGAAACAAAAGATTGGACTCCCCTGAACTAAAGACTAAGGACAAATTTATCATCAATAAAAATAATTATAAAATTAGAAATCTCAAAATCATAATAATATTAAATGATTGTTCCAAATAATAAAACTAACTTCACATACAATCCAAATGAAATTACTAATAATAAAAATGAGCATGATTACTCCAGAACTTTAAATTGTAAAATAATTTGCTTATACAAAAAATCAAGTATTCAAATCTCGTACTTTGTGATTCCATTTTTTTATTTAATATTAAACTGTTATTAAATAAAATTAATAACAATTATTCAAATCCATAATTCATTTTAAATTATTTGTTATATTTAAATGTAAATTTATAAATTATGATATCATTCAGTAACAGAATTTTAATTTTTGTTAAAATTGATTATTTAACTTATTGATTTCTATTTGTGGCTTATTTTTTATGGGAAAATACTTAAATATTTGTTTTTATAGGGTAGATGGAATTGTGATTGGTTATAAAAATATCAAATTTTTACAGCCACATGGTATGATCATTGAAGATCGACCTCACATCCATCAAGATATTATAGTTGATTTCTATGTACTCCAACCTTCTTTGGGAGCTATTCTGAGAGGAACAATTAATCGGTAAATCATAAATATTGATATAATACTATTCCTATAAATAAATTATTAAAAACTTTTGTTCTTTTCAGAATGAGTGAAACTCACATTGGATGCTTGGTACATGGTGATATTAATGCTTCTGTTACATTATCTCATCCACATCCAAAACATTTAAGTAAATATGCTATTCTAGGAAAGAATCTATTATTTGAAATAACAGCAGTTCAAGCTCATCGAAAAGTGATTAAAATACATGGTACAATAACAAAACAGTGGTGAGTATCTTAAAAAAATATTTTTTCGTGCTTTAAAATATGACTGAATATTGTTACATTTTGTTTTAGTATGAAATTAATGAAAGAAGAAAGAAAGAAAGAAAAAAATACAAACTCTACAGAGATTTTGGATGGATAAATGTATGAAGTATTATTATTAATGATTTTAAATTGTATATAATAATCAACAGTTTTATTAAAAATTTTATTTTATTTAAATATTTTAGTGTGAATATATTTTTTCAATTAATATTTAGACTTGTCAGTAGTCTGGACTAGCTAGATAGTAAAAACATAATAAATATGAAAAATACTACAAATATATAGAAATTGCAATTTTTTAAAGAATTTTCACAATATGTGAAATGTCCATTTCATTCTATAGCAATGTTTTAATTCCTTCTAAATTTATTAAATATGTAAATTCTTTTACCTATTTAATAAATTTAGAAGAAACTGAATGTAAAAGAATCATTTAAATACCATATTAATCTAAATGCTATATACAAAAATAGCTAAAAATTTTTAAACCAGTATTAAAATTTGCTTATAGATATTAATAAATGTTGTAGCAACATTTATTAATATGTTGTATTCAATATGTTTGGACAGTTGGGATCAAAGTTGTAAAGTTCTTCATTTAAAAAAAAAGATAAACAACAAAAATTATTGGAATGCAAAATTATTTTTATAAATAAATGTTTACTGTATGTCTATTATTGAAAAAAATAAGAAAGATTGTATTCTTATATGTACAATAAATCTTTGATTTATGATTGGATGAATCTACAATGTCTCATTTAAATCATTTATATTAAAGATAATCCATAAAATCCTTAAATTTATATTTATTAACTTAGATTCCACTTTTCAACCCAAAATAGGAAACTGTAATATCAGTCAAACAGCATTCATCTCCATATTACTTTTAATAATAATTTCTTTTCATTTAAAGATGGAGAATATTCAAACTTATTTCCTTCCAATAATTTTTGAATTAGATTTTGCTAAATTTATATAATACCAATACTATATATAAGAATCAAATGAATATTTTGTTTTAAAAAATCCAGAATAAAAATTATATTTGAATTTAATATTATATAATACTTAATTTTTAAATAGAAAATGTTATCTATGGTGAATTCATTTATTAATTGATTAAAACTATTATTTAGATATCAAAAACAGATATAATAACTAAAGTAGGCTTATTATAGGTAAAAATTTTTGTAATTTGAAGTTCTTTTCTATATCATCACTGAATCAAATCCAGTCAAACTGGCCTTTGTTACACTAATGTTGGGGACAATATGAATTAGGTAATTCTGAATTAGCTTATTGTCTTTCTTGGACATGGTAGGCTAATTAGTTATATTATTATTCGGATATAAAATTAGATTCGAGTGATTTTTCAAAGAAAAACAAAATATGATTTGTAATAAATAGAATGATCTGGCCATAAATTAATATAAATATGTGAAGGATCTGATGAAAATTAATTGTAATTTTTAAAGAAAGATAGAATATGGCACTTAAATTTGATGATTCAAATTGCAGAACTCTATAATCTATCTGATTTTATGATAAATTTGATTTGGCATTACAAGAAAATGCATTAGACATATTTAAAATTATAAACATCAATATTAAGATTACAAAGACTCAAATGAAAGGAAGGGAATAATGTAGAGAGAAGCCTTTGTTAATGATAATCGATAATCCATATCATAATTCCAAATTTTAAGTCACTCTTACTGACCAAGAATTGAAGAAGAGCTTCCAGAGGGCAGTACAACTGCATAAGGCCCCTCGATTCTGCATGATACAACTCTTCAATTAAATTATTATTTAATTGAAAAGTTGGATTAATTAATTTAATAATTTCAATTAATTTATTATTAAAAGGTCTTGCATGATAAGTTTACACTGGGCCCTGCTTTTTCTTGGTCTTGCCCTAAAAGCTTCATTTATATATCACAGTGTTGCTCTTTAATTCATTTGGTGCATTTAGTAGATTGATTGTGGGTGATAGCATCTTATTCATAGTCAGCAGATTTATCAATTTTTCGTTTCTTGTTGTCATCATTTTGTAATGCAAAATACGTAAATATTAACGAATGTAACAACACGTGTAAACAATAATAATGTTTTACGTAAGAAGTTTTCGAGTAAAATTTAAATATTTTATTAAATTTTATACAAACACAACGTTGGAATAATATCATTTGCAATAGCATTCATTTGATTTTGGATCCGAAAATATTCATCTCTATAAAATACATTTCTTAGATCATTTAAGCATAATTTTCATTGTTTTTTTAATAACACTACACGAAAAAACAAATATTGAAAGATCAAACCCGGTAAATCTAAGCCAGAGATATTCTGTTAAAAGACATTTGTTAATATTAAATTCCGAAGAATGATGAATAAAGCTATAATTCGTATAAAAATAAGTAAAAATATCCTGAAAGAAAAACTGAATGTTACGGAAGAATATCAAAATCTGATAAAAAAGACGAAATGATGGAAACAAAATTATTCTACATAGGATTAATATTTAAAACAGGATTGATTAGAATGCCATAATCACAGTTAATAATTAAAAAAGAACAGCCTGGTTTGGATGAGAGTAGGGCTGGCGAAAATGGATATGCTGTTGTGTACCGGACAAAGGCGCTAAACTGTAGGGCACCAAAAAATGATCGGAAAAAATTCACGACGGAAAAAAAATTACTTTTTTTAAAGTAATTAATATTTTACATTAGGTTATACAAACAAATTTTCACCGAGCACAAAGGCGCTAAACTGTAGGGGCACCAAAAAATGATCGGAAAAAATTCACGACGAAAAAAAAAATTACTTTTTTTAAAGTAATTAATATTTTACATTAGGTTATACAAACAAATTTTTAATTTCCAAAATTAAAAAAATGACACTAGCGTATAAATATTTAATACAAAAATCGTATTGTAAAATAATAATGTAGTTTCGAAAACTAAATAATTTATTGCAGGAATGCGAAATCAGTTTCTGTCAACGTTGGTTTCTGCACAAAGGCACCTTATATATATCAGCGCCGGCACTGGATGAAAAATAGATTAGTCTTTTATCTATCACGAAGTATCAACGAGTATATCCAACTGTTTCTTCCCGTTTCTATGGAAGACAGTGATCATCTTTATTATTCTAAAGTATCTATCACCAAGTCGAAACTTTTCTATTCGATTTGGACAAAATTCGAATACTATATGCAAATATATATTGGAACATAAAATCATATAAAATATTTAAAAACGCATTACATTACTTACTAACTTGCTTAAACTCAATAAACTTACTTATAATCCAGCACAAAATGCAGTTGATTAAATGGTACATAGAATAACATTAACTATGAGCAAACGTTTTCGGTACTACTATACCCTCTAGGCTCAGAATCTAAGCATAATTCTTCTTAGGAGAATTCTGTTTAGATTCTGAGCCTGAAGAGGGTGTAGTACCGAAAACGTTTGCTTAATGTCATTCTATGTACCATTTACTCAACTGCATTTTGTGCTGGATTATAAGTAAGTAAAAAAAAGTTAATGTCATTCTATGTACCGTTTACTCAACTGCATTTTGTGCTGGATTATAAGTAAGTAAAAAAAAACGCATTATCAAAAATGCAGAAAAATCGCAATGCACGCAACAAAAATAAGTTATTAAAAATATAAATACAGGAATACCTCGATTATCGCGGTTAATGTTGCCACGAAAAATACCGCAATAATCGAATCCGCGATAATCAGGATAAATAATGCATGTAAAATGGATGATCACTGCCAAGGATTTTTCAAATATATTAATTAAATTTTACGTATAAGGTAAAAAAGAAATGTGTTGAGCGTGCCAATCTTCTAAATTAACCGCGATAATTCGAATTCGAATTTTGGTATCAAATTATAAACCGCGATAAATCGAAAATCGCAATAATCGAAACCGCGATAATCGAGGTATTCCTGTACATTATGATCTTTTTAATAATGATGGATCGTCTTTTAGGGGAAGTAAAATTCCATGAAAGACATAAATGCACAATATTTTAAACAACATAACGTACATGAATTCTGTAGAGAAATTTTTGTGGGGCTACTAATTCAGCCAGAAGTTTTAGTTGCTGCAGTGGCCTTTTTACTTGGGTTGTGGTTCGATATTCCACGAATTACACTATCTAAACCTTCCCGGTTTTCTTGGTTGACGTCACAGTTTCGTTTGAATAAAGAACCAGTTCAGTGAGTCAGGTCACGTGATTTAAGATGGAGGCGTTCATAAATATTTTTATCAAAATTATTCACAAGTTTAATTGCTAGTGAAGTAAACGATGTATTGAATTTGATTATATTGATGTATTGAAGCACGTTGTATATTTGAATAAATGAGCGCCTATGAAGAAGATTGAACTTCGCCCCACTGTGCATGCGGTTAGAAGTCAATCCACCTCATGAGATAGATTGAGTCGCATGAGTTCGCACGATCTGACGTCAATTGGAATAAAGAACCACAAAAGTAAGGAAACTGAGTAATATCGAACCGACGTGCGAACTCATGCGACTCAATCTGACGTCAATTGGAATAAAGAACCACAAAAGTAAGGAAACTGAGTAATATCGAACCGACATAGTGTGAACTGTGAGAGAACCGAAGAATATTGAACCATAGCCTTGGAGTGACAAAAATTCACTTTTTAATTTCTATAATATGTTAAAATAACCGATATATTATCCTATGGAACTTGATTTTAACTAACAAGCTATAACAGCTTAATAAACAGTTCAAATCACCACTACTGCTGGATCCATTTTTTTGTAATTAACACATATTTTGGATCTATATAATGCATTTAAAGCAGAACAGACTGGTGGTCTTTAAACTGTACTAAAATCCAATACAGTCGGACCCCGTTAACACGGGTTCAGTAACACAGGAGTCTGCTTAACACGCGGTTTTACCATGGCTATCTTGATAAGCAATTGCTTGTGATATCACTCCTAGATATCACCGTCATTAAATCTTATGATCAAGTGAGATTAGCTGCACGTTTAACCATTTTGTATTGGTCAAATTTTAAGTTATAAAGATTTTTTCTGTTATAAGTGATTTCCGTAATAAATAAAAATAATGTCGAAAAAGTGTAAACGTAACCAAAAGGCTTACTGTATACGATCGAGGAAAACTCACTGTTATCGAACGAATTCGAAAGGGGCAAGATAAACTGAAATCACACAGAAAATTCATATCAATGTTGGAACTTATATTATCGCTCAATTTATATTAATACAGTATTGTAACTCGCAGTTCACTTAACCGCAGTTTAGTAATCGTGGACCCCGACTACCGCGTGTTAACGGGGTCAGACTGTATTAGTAATTCCCACTTTTTTTGGATAAAAGTTTAAAATTCGTTCAATTATTTAAATGTGTTTTAATGATTGCGAAAAGTATTTTTTCACGTAATTTGCATTCATTAAATAATAATTATGCTGATAGAAAAAAAATGAACTGAATGTTTTTTAATTAAAAATAAAAAAATTGCAATCATTTCCATCTGTTTTTGAAGAAAGTAATTTTTTAATTTTCTTCACAGTTATGTTCAAAAATCATCTGAGATAAACAGGAAATAAAAAAATTTACTAGAATCTAATCAAAATCTTTTATAAATGAATAATTTGACATTTTATTCGTAATGAATAGATTGAATATTTTTTTTAAAATTAATTTATTATTATTTTGCAAATGACTCTTTGCTACTCAAAAATATCTACCAATTGAAGTCGAAACTGTTTTCCTTTTTTTTGTCAAAAATTTCTATTATTATACTTTAAATTTATTAATTTAAAGCAATTAAATCTTACTTTTAACAAAAAAGTCCAAATACTTCTCCAACAACTTATCATAAAATAAATAAAAATCCAAAGCATACAGAAAATAATCTGCAAATCCAAAAACAATAACGATAAAGTTATCAATAATGTAAAATGCATTGTCTCGTTTTTAATAATAATGCATTTATGTCCACATAGGCATGCATTTGAAATGCTTAGTATGATGTGATCGATATTAGACTTACGCCAAATATTTTTTTTTAGTATTTAATGTGGTTTGGGCACAATTTCACCAATTACAAAACATGTTAGAATTAAATTGACCACACGTCCCGGATTTTATTCGTAATGAATAGATTGAATATTCATCCGGGACAGTCCCGGCTAAAAAAAAATGACCCGGATTGTTTTGTTTTTTACTTATAAATAGTTCGTATTAAAAAGTTAACTAGATTAATTTAAAAAAATTAGTTTCTGAAGAATTTTCTTTCCCATTTTTTTACTATAATATAACTCTAATATAACCAATGTGGATGAATCAATCTGAAGAAAAACTAATAAAGAAACATAAACAATATATTTTACTATCTCTTCTTGCTTTCTTTTTACAAATTTTAAAAATCACTTTTTTCCATTGTTTTTCATAGTAAAATATATTGTTTATGTTTCTTTATCTCTTCTTGCTTTCTTTTTACAAATTTTAAAAATCACTTTTTTCCATTGTTTTTCAATTTTTTTTTTTAGATTCTGTCTAACTCTACATTCTATACCCCCCTACGTCCTCAATATCTTGAACGTCCCGGGTTGAAGTTCAGAAAATCAGATCATTTTAACTTAGATATATTGTGTACATTTTCTTTCGTAATTATTGTTCTGACCGCTTATTTACTGGAATAAATAGCTTTTTCTTTAGACTACTGGATTACTGGCATCCATGATGTGATCTACCGATAGATTGAAGAATGGTTTCAACAGGCATAGTCCGGATCCCTCATAAAAAATCGAATCTGGAACAAAACTACTCTCAGGTGAAAAATTAGCATGCAGTCATTCATATTCTATTGCCATTTTATCACTATTTGTTGATAAGATTTATAAATGGCTTCATATGTTTTATTACATCAAAAACCTTCACGAATAATCATTTTTATTTAAATTAGTGCAGTTAGATTATGCCAATTTCCTATTCCCTAACATTAATTTCCCTATAGCGCGTAATGCGCAATCAAAGTGAACATCTGTTGTGTGTTCTATATATACATAACAATACGAAAGCTATGTAAGACACGAATTCCGCATAATTTATGATTAAAAAAGGGCTTCGAGATCAAAAATATTTCAGAATTGGTGGTTTACTCTAATAATTACTTTATTATAGCATTATAGTTCTATTATAAACGTTTTCCTGTTGGTTAAGATACCAGTTATCCTCAGTTCCTTATGAATTAGTTTATCCTCAATTCGAGAGGATTACACGGATTTTAAAACGAATACATATATACTTCCTATAACACGGTTTCGCTCTAACATGATTTGAAAATTGCGGAAATCCTCATATAACACGGTACTTCAACAACACAGTTTTTACTTAACACATTTAGAAAATTATATTTACTCTCCTACAACACAATAAGTACACACAAAAAATACAATCATTGGAAAATATTTTGCTAAAATTAGTCACAAATGCAATTTCGTTAGTTTGCCATGAGAGGGACGATATGCAGTCTATTTTCGATTTGAAAATGAGTTAATTAGCCACCATTGAGTATTTTGTGTTCCAAATATTCAGTTCTTGGATAAAAAATACGTTTTTTATTCTTCGATAGAGGAATGTGAAACAGCAGAAAGACTTTTCATTCATAAATTTTTGATAGATACATGTTAAGGAACGGTTGTTTTCTAGCGGTTAGATTACAAATTTTGTAAAGAGAGTAGAAGATACACCAACTTTAAATGCATGAAAAAGTTTATAAACTGGTAGATATTGTTAAAGGAAAAAAGAAACTTTCTCGTTTTAATGAAATAGTGGTAAGAAAGATATAATCATCATATGAATGTTATATAAGTTATATACTTTTTTCTTTTTGTTGCAGCAGAGTTGGGATTAAATAGGACACTTTGACCTCAGTAACATAACTACCTATTCATAATTAAAATACTTAACATATATGAATATACAATACACAAAAAATGGTTGCCTTAACTTCGGCACGCTGCAGACGAAACTCTAAAAAAACAACTAGCGCCACTGACAGGTAAAAAACGCTGCAAAAAATGTTCATTCACTTTCCAACAGTTTTACCGTCCGGCCAGCTTAGCCGCGACTATCGACGCAAGTACGCGTGCGCTAACTGAACGAGTCCAGTGACAGTATTTTAATTATGAATAGGTAGTTAACATATATGAATATACAATACACAAAAAATGGTTGCCTTAACTTCGGCACGCTGCAGACGAAACTCTAAGAAAACAACTAGCGCCACTGACAGGTAAAAAACGCTGCAAAAAATGTTCATTCACTTTCCAACAGTTTTACCGTCCGGCCAGCTTAGCCGCGACTATCGACGCAAGTACGCGTGCGCTAACTGAACGAGTCCAGTGACAAAATAAGAGATGACAGCTTGGCACATGGATGTTTTCAAACGCAAGATAACTGAAGTTGAATGGAAGTTTATTGTAATGTCGAATGCTAAAT